>PVJC01023326.1:0-26488 GCA_004026665.1 Murina feae | reverse complement strand
ATTCACTCAAGGTGACCCGACTATAGGCCAGAATTTTCTTTTCTGAAAAGTGTAGTGTGAGGTCCATGCCATTGTTACTCTATTCTGATAAGAACATCTCTCACTGCTGGGTGACTCCCCCTTTGCCCTTTATGTCCTTGCTGTCCATCTCTGGAGGGTTCTTCTCCTCTGAAGCTCCTTGTAGAAACTTCTTAGATTCTCTTCATTAGCTCCTGTAGGACCCCTGGCTTATTGAACGATCCTACTGAATATTTAGCTCTATTGCTTCTAAGTAGCAATTAAATAATTATTGTGTGTGTGTGTGTGTGTGTGTGTGTTTTATCCTCCCTCTTCTAAATATATCCATTTTCTCACTTTGTGAACAGTTGCTTGTTTTGACCATACCTTTTCTGTATTTTTAAAATTAATCCTTTGGAGTTCTTGAGTTCCCAACCTGTTAATTATTCTGCCAAAAAATTTCTTGGAACTTATTAATCTTATTTTTCAGATGGATTTTATATTCCTTCTTAGAGGACAAGTGAAATAGCCTGTTGCCTGGTTGATGAGCCCAACAGAAGAGACCATGTGATGTAAATTCTAAGCTATTTCATTACCAGTATATTTATATCACAGGTATGCTTTTTTCTACTTTTTCACCTTTTTTTAAACGTTCTTTAGACAGAAGCTATATTTATGGTTGCTTCTCTTTCACAGCTTTTAATGCATATATTCATGCATCAGTATCCACTCACGATCTGTGACAGGAACATCTTTCCTCATTCTCTAACAGAAACAAGGTTGAATTTATCTCTTAACCATTTCAAGATAAACATATTAAAAGTTAATTAAAGTGGTATCTTTCTGGCTTTTAAGTTTAAATTATTTGATTCATAACTTTATCAATAGGCATATCTCTTTATGGATAGATAGTAAAAAGCATTCTACCATTGTTTTATATTAATAACTAGGGGCCCGGTGCACAAAAATTTGTGCACTCGGGGTGGAGGGAGTCCCTCAGCCCGGCCTGTGCCCTCTGACAGTCTGGGACCCATCAGTGGATGTCCTATGATGGCCCCAGTCTGCCAGGCGCCTTTTGTGTGTATGTGTGTGTGTGTGTGGCCACTGGGGACCTACCCCCAGCCGCATCTGAGGCTCGGAGAAGTCCTCCTGTGTGTGTCTACCTGCTGGGGGCCTGCCCCCAGGCACACCGTGGAGGCTTGGAGCAGGCACCCCCTCTATGTTGATCTCTCAGACTCTTGCCCTCCCCAGCATGTTGTTCTCTTTTTTGAGCGTGGCCAGGGCTGGGTGAGGCCTGCCTCCCAAGCTTGCCTACTGCCCATCTTCCTCCAGCCACCAGAAAGCAGGGAAAACCCCGCCTCGTGGTCAGGCCAGCCTTTTCCTGCTCCCTGATCCTCGGAAGGGACCTGGGAAGCCACCAAGCAGGCCGCCAACTCTTTCCCACTCACCGGTCCCCTGCTGCCTTCCTTTCCCACTTCCCGGTGCCGCCAAGGGGTCTGGGGAGCTGCCAAGCAGGACCCCGGCCCCTGCAGCCTTGCTTTCCTGCTTCCCGGTGCCCCGCAAAGGGCCTGGGCAGCCACCAAGCAGGCCGCTGACCCTGCCACCTCTTACCCGCTTCCCGGTGCCCTCCAACCCTGCCGCCTCTTTCCCATCACGGGTCCTGGGTCCTGCGCTGTCCCGCCCTGCAGCCGCTCTGTGCACTCGGGAGGTCCCTCAGCCTGGCCTGTGCCCTCTCACAGTCTGGGACCCCTCGGGGGACGTCCACCTGCTGGCATGCCTGACCAGCCTGGGTGAGGGGCTTTAAGGCTGCCCACAGCTCCCGTTGACCCAACGTCCCAGCAAGGCTGGCTGGACGCAGGTTTCTGTTCCTTTAAGCTGAGGTGGGCTGAGGTAACGAAACCTCCTCTGCTTCACCTCGCAGCGCAGCGTCTATAATGAGACTTCGTTATTCTTAGTAAGTCAGGCCAGGCTGCTGTTCCCTTCAGCTCCTGAGGATTCTATGATTGTTACATTATTGAAACATGTTTCGGAGCCCGCCAAGGGCCGAAAACAGTATCGCTTTCGCTCCTGCTGCAAGGGATGCTGCCTAAACGTTTACTCAGGTCCGTGAGTGGCGGCCGCCATGTTGGCTGGGCTAATTTGCATACAGTCGCTCTGATTGGCTGGTGGGCGTGGCTTACCCTGTCTCGGAGAAACGGTTAATTTTACTATTTCGCTTTTATTAGTTTAGATACTGTTCTAACTTCAATTTTATTATTGTTATTGCTAATCTCTATTGTGTCTAATTATAAAGTAAACTTTATCATAGGTAGATATCTATAATAATAAAAGCATAATATGCTAATTAGACGGGACAGCCAAATGGCCTTCCAGACATCATTCCAGTCATCCTTCCAGACTAAGCTGCCGAGGCTGAGGCAGAGGTGATTAGGGGTGATCAGGCAGACAGGCAGGCAAGCAGTTAGGAGCCAGTGGTCCCCAATTGCAAGAAGGATGTCTGATGGCCATTTTAGGCCCAATCCCACAGGGACCCCCTAAACCTGCAGCTGGACATCCCCCCGAGGGGTCCCAGATTACGAGAGGGTGCAGGCCGGGCTGAGGGACCCCACCAGGCCTCCAGTGTATAGGATAAAGCATAGAATATATAGGGTTAAGACTATCCACTGGGGGTCTTAGAACGTATCCCCGTGGATAATGGGAGACTACTGTATAAGCATTGCTTCAATTGAAAAGCGTTTTGCATAAATCTCTGAACACTTGTAGTTATTTCTTAGGATTCATTAAAGTTATGCACATTTTAAACACTATTCCGCATTACCAAATTGCCCTCCAAAAGCTGTATAATTTATATTTTCATAAGAGGAGTTGAGATGCCTATTTGCTTGTACCCTTAGCAGCCCTGGATATTATCAAGCCTTTAAATCTGTATTAACATGATAAGTGAAACGCTGTATCTCATTGTTGTTTTAAATTACATCTTTAATTACAGAACTTTTTATTTTTTCATTGACTTTTTGTACTTTGAAAAATTACCCTTACAAGTATTTTGTCCATTTTCTCTCAAGTTGTTTCTTTTTCTCTATTTATTTGTAAGAATTTATTAAACATTTAAAATTTTAACTCATTGTATGCCGTATTAACTATCTATTGTTCTCATTTCTGCCTTGCATGTCATAGTTACACAATAAATACTAGCTGACTGAAAGAATGAATGCTATACTTTGTCATATAGAAATTCTAAACTTTAAAGTCAAATTTATGTTCTTTTTCCCTTGTGGTTTCTGCCATGATACCAAACAATAGAAAAAGTCTTTTCCACTGAAAGATAAGAAGAAAAGTTTCTTCTAATAATAGTTTAAAAACAACATGCAATCTTTAATCCAGGTGGACTTTCTTAGTGTGTAAAATGTAAAATAGAGAATCAATTTGAATTTCCTGCTAATTCAGGCCAATTGCTCTAAGATCATTGACTGAATAATCAGGAGTTTCTCCACTGACGAGAAGTGCTGCCTCCATCAATATAAAATTCTAATACAAACTAGGCTCTACTTACATATGTTCTCTTCTCTTCCATTTATCTACCTATTCCCTTTGTCAATACTACATTATTCCCTTTACATTTACTTCACAGTATACTGTGATATCTGCAAAGGCATATCCCCCAATTTTTCCTCCATATTTTCTGGCCATCAGTATTCTTTTTTTTTCTTCCAGATGAAAGCAAAAATCGATTTATAAATTTTTTTAAACTTGCAATTTGTTATGAATCAGCATTACAATAATACACTCTACTGGACAGAACTGACATCTCTGCAGTAGTCTTCTACTGTAGAGAAAACATACATCAAAAAATCACCTCCCAACATTACTTTTATAGCTCTGAATGCATTCTTCATTTTAAGCTAATGATAATAATGTCTAATTATTACTGTTAAGTTATTCTATCCATTTGGCAGCAAATATTGAACATTAATTATAAAATACATTAATTCTGCAATGACACTTGTTTCAGGTTATTCGATTATGGGTTTGTTAAAATATGACAGCTGTGTGCAGCCAGGTCTCTTAATAATTAAAAATCTTGTGACCCCATAATGGATAGAGTTCTTCCACACTAGAGTAGGGTCATGATGAAATCTGTTCTTTCAGGTGCAAATAATCATCATAATAATAATGATAATTGTTAGATGATAGCATTCTTACCAATTTACAAAAGTTAGAGGCAAAAGTTAGAATAAGATCTGATTAGCTAGCTCCATCTTTCTGGGGGGAAAATGAGGCTTATGGGAAATGTTTCCAGTATCTAAAGGAACAATGCTGGGGTTTTCGGCAGTTCTTTTATATTACAAAGTGAAACCTACTTTCCAATTCTTTTATCCTCCCCTGTCTAGTAAGCATCCAGATATTGAGTAAATTAAGAGAAAAATTTCTAAAACACAAATATAATGCAGGTTTATTTCTACTCTGGGGAAATTTACCACATAATAATTTGCATCCCATAAATTTAAAATCCTACTAGATAGATAAGTCCTTTTTAAAAATATGTTTTTATTGATTTCAGAGAGGAAGGGAGAGGAAGAGAGAGATAGAAACATCAATGATGAGAGAGAATCATTGATCAGCTGCCTCCTGCATGTCCCACACTGGGGATGGAGCCTGCAACCCCGGCATGTGTCCTGACTGGGAATCAAATCATGACCCCCTTATTCATAGGTCGACACTCAACCACTGAGCCACGCCAGCTGGGCTGGATAGATAAGTCTTGAATTGAGAAGATTCTGACATTTTTCATGTTCAGATTCTCTTGAACTATCCAATAATCTTCCCATTGCCATTTTTATCTGCAACAACTAGGAGAAAGTGCATGACCAAGTGACAAGTTTTGTGGCATAGCTGTCAAGTTCTACACAGCTTTAGAAGAGGCTAAGGGGGCATGCACACATGCAAAGTCGCAGCAGAAAGAAATGAACTGAAATAATAAGGGAGAAGTAGCCTCTGGTTAGGGAGTAATAAAAGATAAAAACTGAGCCTATCTCATTTGGCTCAGTGGCTAGAGCGTCAGCCTGCAGACTGAAGGGTCCCAGGTTTGATTCCGGTTAAGGGCATGTACCTTGGTTGCGGGCACATCCCCATTAGGGAGGGTGAAGGAGACAGCTGATCTATCTCTCTCTCATCGATGTTTCTGACTCTCTATTCCTCTCCCTTCCTCTCTGTAAAAAATCAATAAAATATATATATTTTTTTAAAAGATAAAAACTGATATACAGGATGATGTCAAATCACAGACAAAGTTCAATCTCAGTCCAAAAAGTAAACAATCATGTAAATAGCATGATGCCATACAGACCTTCCTGCCATGAGAGAAGCAGCAAATGGGATTATGATATAAATGTTAAGAAATACTATCACATATAGATTCAAACACTCACTCATTTTTTTCAAGAAATATTTGTGGCAGGAGAATTCAGTGGTGACCAAACTCAGCACAGAACTTTCACGGGGTAGGAAAATAGGCAGGGTAATAGATAGTATACAGGTAAATATATAATATAGTATTATGTCATGTAAAGGGCTATGGAGAGCAAGCAGATAAAGAGATAGTGAATGGTAAGGAACTGCTGTTTTAATCAAGATGGTCATGAATGGTTTCTCAGATATTCCTCTGGAATTCACGATCCATCATCAACAAAATCTCTGAAATCCTCAATCCTTTCAGTGAACGTTCCCTGTCTCCATTTTTATGTTTTAACCCACTTTACTGAGATAGAATTGATATGCAAAAAGCTGAATATATTTAATGTATATATTTAATGTATATACCTTAATGAGTTTGGAGACCAATAGAGATTGTGGTGATGTTTTCATAGGTATATACTTATCTCCAAACCCTAGGACTTCTGTCTTAGCCTGGGAGGGCACACTATTCCCATACAGTCCACTTGTGTAATGGCTCTTTACTTTCCCACACCTGTTACACTTCTTGGCCTAGAGGTGATAGGTATTCCTCATGCTTATCACTGTCACCTCTCACTAATTTAGAAATGATAAATTCAAAAACTGTGCCACTAGAGAACCAAAGAATGTCTACTCCTTGCTTATGAAATGCTTGTTGAAGGTGGGTATCACATTGACATCAGGGATGACAGGCAAGTTTTAAATTGATTCGAAGATCTTAGGAACACAAAACCTGGTTTGAGTCTTCACTTTCTCTTGTGAATAATGATCCATGCCCCAGCACAACTCTTAGAGCACACATTGCATCCCTAAAACATAGATAGAGATATAGACTCCAAAGCCTAATCATTCACCTGTGGGGAATGGCTGTCAGGGGAAAATGTAGATGTTGAGATCCTAATCATGAGATTTTTCTCAGTTGAATGTCCTGGTTGTGGCAGATCGGTTCCGCTATGTAAACTTTTTATGTATGTATGTAGGCATGGGTTTTGTGGTTTTGTTCTATGTGCACACACAAGCAAGGAGAATTTCTCCGAGGGAATAAATCCCTGGGGATTTTTTCACAGTCAAGGAGATTCTACAGTGGAAAAATAAGGCTGTAGAAGGTTCCCCTGACACATGGCTCATCTTTCAGAGAGTTCTTGGCATTTGAAAGGCCTGGTCCTGTCAATCATGGGCAAGAAAAAAGCTGAGGCTTCCCACCATCTTCTCAGCTCCTTGCTCTCTTGAATACCTCCCACCACTAATAACACACTTCGTGTACTTGGTTAAAGAACAATCTAGCCTAGCTGGCGTGGCTCAGTATTGGAGGTCATGGTTTGATTCCAAGACAAGTCACATGCCTAGGTTTCAGGCTTGGTCCTCAGTAGGGGGCCTGCAGGAGGCAGCTGATGGGTGATTCTCTCATCATTGATGTTTCTCTCTCTCCCTCATCCTTGCTCTCTTTTAAATCAATAAAAACATATTTTAAATGAATAACAAGTAAATAAAAAAAGAACCCATGTCTCTCAAGTATTCCCACATTACCCTTTACTACAATGGAGAAAGTTAAAAGATTAACAACACAGATGTTGATGAGTACGTGGAGCAACTGAAATTCTCATGCTTTGAAACTATATTACAAAATAGTTTGGTAGTTTCTTAAAAAGTTAACCATCTACCCTATGATTCAGCAATTTCACTCCATGTATTTACTCAAGGCAAGTGAAAATATATGTCCACGTTAAGACATGTGCAAAAATATTCTTAGTAACTTTATTAATAGTAGTAAAAAATTGGAAATAAACCTAATGTCCACCAGCAAAAGAATGAGTAAATTGTGGTATATTTATAGCATGCAATACTTCTCAGTAATTAAATGGAAACTCCATTGTTATGTGCAACAACACAGATGAATGTCACAGAAGCTACAATGATCAAAAGATATTCCCAAAAATACATACTGAATTATTTCCTTTCCATAAAGATTCAGAGCAGATTATTCTACCCTGCAGTGACAGGAAAGCAGTGACTGCCTTTGGTGGGGAAGAAGTGCTTAGAAAGAGCCCTGAGGCAACTTTCTGGAATGAGCATAATATTCTAATTGACATGTGTATTTACAGGCATGTGTACATTTGCTAGATCTCAACAAATTGCACCCTTAAAACCACATATTTTATTGCACGTAAAGCATCTTATATAATAAAAGGCTAATATGCAAATCGACGAAAGAGTGAACAACTGGCCGCTATGATGTGCACTGACCTCCAGGGGGCAGACACTCAATGCAGGAACTGCCCCCTGGTGGTCAGTGCGCTCCCACAGGGGGAGTGCCACTCAGTCAGAAGCCCTGATCCAGGCTCATAGCTAGTGAGCAAAGCAGCGGTGGCAGGAGCCTCTTCCACCTCCAAGGCAGCACTAAGGATGTCCAACTGTGGGGAGCAGGCCTAAGCTGTCAGTAGACATCCCCTGAGGGCTCCCAGACTGAGAGAAGACACAGGCAGGGCTGAGTGAACCCCCCACCCTTCCCTCCCTCCTCCCCCTACCCCTGCTGAGTGCACAAATTTCATCACCAGGGCTTCAGTGCCTAAATAAGAAGACAAATGATCTCTTCCATACCAGCAACAATTAGAATATGTAATTTTTAAATATATGTCTAAGCTATGTATTCTACTCTATATATTTATATGTGCATTCATATGCCACTTATAATAAATAAAATTATAAGAGGCATAGTCATATACAATTCTCTCCAAGTTAATCTATAAACACTATAAACAAAGTATTTTATAGAACTTGACAAGCTAATATTAAAATTTAAAGCAGAGAACAAAAGCCCAAAATTGTCATGACAATTGTAGTAAAAACAAATAGGGAATTTTGTTCTGACAGATGTGAAGACTGATTCTAAAGCTACAGTATATGCAACAGAGTGCTATTGGCAGAAGAATAGGCAAACAAACTGAAGAAGACAATAAGGAATTTAGAAGTAGACTTGTGTGTATATGGAAATGCATACAGGAAAGGGGTAGCATTAAAACCTATACATAAATTGTATTGAAAAACTGTTTATATCGGGGGGGGGGGATTAGAGCTTCACTTGGCAATACGAATGGGGGGGCAAAAGTAGGTTTACAGTTGTTAGTACATGAGAGAGTTTATTCTTGTCTTATTATTTATTAACTAGAGGCTCAGTGCATAAATTCGTGCATGGGTGGGGTGGGGTCTGGCTGGCCCACCCCAATTGGGGCCGATCAGGCCAGGCCAGCTGGAGGGAGGGGCTGCAGGTGGTTGGCCCGCTGGCCCGGTCCTCTGAGCAAACTCCCAGTTGAATTTTTAGTTGACTCCTGGTCAAGGGGACAATTTGCATATTAGCCTTTTATTATATAGGATTATTGTGTTATTTTTCAGATGAACAACTGAAACCTACTTTTGTCCCACCCTGTATACATAAATCTCAGATAAAAAAAGCTAATAACAACTTTAAAACATTTAGATGAAAAGATAGATCCATACCTTCATGGTCTTGATAGAGGAAAAAATTTCTTTAAGAACAACATCTGCACATACTGATAGCCAGTAAAGGATAAGATGGACACATCAGATTGCATCAGTTACTTACAACTGCTTCACAAATCATCACCAAAACTTAATGACTTATTTGCTCACAACTTTGCAATTTGTGCAGAACTCAGTGGGGAGGCTATCCTCTTCTTTACCTGGTGCCGCTTGATTGAGGTAAAGGACCCACCTGTGATTTGGTGTGTGTGGTGAGAACACTTACAATCAACTCTCTTACAAGCAACTTCAAGTGGACAGTCCAGTATCACTAACTTCAGTCACCTTGCTCTACATTAGATTCCCACAATGTATGCATCCCGCATAACTCAGATTTGGTACCTTTCACTGTTCCCCACCCCTGTCCCCAGAAAGCACCACTCTATTCTCTGCTTTTATGAGTTTGACTTTTTTTTAGTCAAACACACATCTGTGAGATCACACATTATTGTCTGTGTCTGGTTCATTTAATTTATCATAATGTCCTCTAGGTCCAGCCATGTTGCAAATGGCAGGATTTTCTTCCTTAAGATTTAATAACATTCCACTCTGTGTATGAACATATCTGTTTATCTAGTATAAATACACACACAGGCATACCTCATTTATTACACATCCCTTTATGATGCTTCACAGATGTTGCATTTTCTACAAGTTGAAGACAAGGCCCTCACCAGCGAAATTATAGCTCTCTTCACTCCAAGACTCGCTTTGTTATTTCATCTGGAACCAAACCTGCGACATATCCGTGGTATGCCTGTTTTGCATTTTCTTCCATAGCTGGACACTTGGGCATTTCCCATATCTTGGCCATTATGAATAATGCTACAATAAATGTGGGAATGCAGGCATCTCGTTGAAGGTGGTACGTAAGTAAATTAGCCAGATTGTGGTAATTATTTCACAATGTATACACATATCTAATATCACATTGTATACCTTAAATATACAGCATTTTTGTCAATTATACATCAATAAGATTGGGGGGAATGAAGAACTCACTTTTAAGATGGCTCACTCACATGGCTGGCAAATTGGTGATGGCTGTCCAGTGGGAGTTCGGCTAGGGCTGTGGGCCAGGGCCTTGCTTCTCCACCTGTGAGCCTCTCCACATTCTGCTAGTCCTTCTCTGCAGCCAGATGGCTGGGTTCCAACAGATGCATCTCCAAGATAACCTGGCAGAAGTAAATGGCATTTTTTGTGACTTCATTTTCAAAGAAATATAACATCATTTCTGCCAAACTCTATTGTCAAGGTAGTCACAAAGTCTTTCCCAATTTCAGGTGCAAGGGACATAGATCCCATCCCTAGAAGAGGAAGTAGCAAGGTTTTGGAACAGCATGTTGGGCAAGAGATATGGTGGGAGCTGTCTTTGGAATATACATTCCGTCATAACTAAATTAATCACATTTCATTATATCATATTAAAGACAAAAATTACAAAGTACACAGTTGAAGATTTCAACAAATACTACTATACAACATATATCCACATATATAAGCAGCCTGTATACATCATTTTTTAACATGTGAAAATCCAATGGGGAAAAAAGTAGAAAACACAAATAGACGCTTCAGAAGAGAAAATCCAATCATCAATAAAAATATGAAAATATGCTCGACTTTAGTAATAATAATCTGGGAAATATAACAATGAGAAACCATTATAAATGCATCATATCAGCAAAAGTCAGTCACTGTCAGGTGTTGGTAATAAAGTGAACCAGCTAGTAATCTCATACACTACTGTTCAAAGTTTCAAACTACTTTGAGTGCTGGGTAACTTCTGGTAAAGCTGAGGATGTACATAAGGCTATGACTTAATTTTTACTTCCAGGTTTATACATTAGAGAGATACTCATATGCACAAGGACACAAGTTTACAAAAGAATGTTTATTGCAATATTATTTGTGGAATGGTGAAAATGAAAGACAATGCACGTGTGTGTCTGTAAGAGAAAGGTTATATAAATTGTGGTATTTTTATACGATGAAGTATTATAGTAGTTAAAATAAACAAACTAGCTCTATAATAATAAAATAGCAAAATACATGCAAGAATATAATGGGGAGCAAAAACCAAAGCTGCAGAATGGTATATCTATATTATGTCACTTATATAGTTTTAAAACATTAAAAACAATCCTATGTATTGATTATGGATACATGCATATATTGAAATGTGTAAAACCATGTCTGATCAGATTATTAAACACAAAATTCAGAATAATAATTACTATAGGAAAAGCAGCAAGAGAAGACGTAAAGTGGGATTAGGTTGTGGTGCCCAGTGGCCTTCAACTTTGTGCAAAGTACTTTATTACTTTAAAATCAGAGGCAAAAATGGCAAATGTTTAATATTGTCCAATGTGTGTCTATTATCCTCAAAGTAGACAGTTGCCTATCTTTGAAATGTATCTTTATAAAGCCCTTTGTTTCTATACAAGAGGTAGAACAATTGAGTCTTATAGCTAATTTAATTCAACAACCCTCTTTTGAATTCTTTTAAATTTATCTTTATTGTTTAAAGTATTATAGATATCCTCCTTTTTTCCCCATTGATCCCTCTCCTCTCCACTTCTGTGCCCGGGGTTTATGCATATATGTTGATCTCCTCCCTCTGAGGATCCTCAGTCTGTTGCATATTTCCATGTCTAACAATCCTTTTCTACCATGGGCCAAAACTCATTTTGCAGATGTAGAAACTTGTGTCCAGAAAGATAACTAAATCTCCTTAAATCCACATAGTGAGATATCAATATGAATGGCATAAGCCAGTCCCATGCTTTCCAGATAATCCCTTTCTTCTACACCTCATGCTTCAGGAAGATTTTAAAGGATGGCCATGGCTGCATCTGTGAGACAGAAGTATCAGGTGTGACAATTCCTTCCAAAGCAAATTCGAGGGATAAGAGCAACTAGATGAGCCTTCATACCCAGACAGGATGATGGATCATAAATCAAGGTATAACATTGCCTAAGACCTCATCATTCTTCCAACTTCACCATTGCCTTCATTTACTAGAAGAGGAAAATATCTAGCCTAGCTGGCATGTCTTAGTGGTTGACCACTGACCTATGAACCAGGAGGTCACTGGTTTAAATCCAAGTCAGGGCACATGCCTGGGTTGCCAGCTCCATCCCCAGTGTGGGGCAGAGGTAATGATTCTCTCTCATCATTGGTGTTTCTATCTCCCTCTCCCTACCTCTCTAAAAATCAATAAAAACATATTTTTTAAAAAAAGAGAAAAATACTTATAGTAGATATTGAGGCCTTTAGTCCTCAGAATGAGTTTAGAACAGTTCAGACTTGGTAACTTTTAGGAGGAGAGGGTGCAAGGTGTGGCAGCGGACAAGGCTGGAATGCTCATTATAGAAGACTAGGGGCCTGGTGCACAAAAATTTGTGCACTCGGGAGGTCCCTCTGCCCAACCTGTGCCCTCTCGCAGTCTGGGACCCCTCTGGGGATGTCCACTTGCTGGCGTGCCTGGTCAGCCTGGGTGAAGGGCTGATGGCCGTTTTCAGGCTGCCCACAGCCCCTTCAGGTTTTGGGTCCCTACTGGGGTAGCTGGCCAGCCTGGGTGAGCGGCTGATGGTTGTTTGCAGGCTGGCCAAGCCCCCCAGTAGGGTCCCTCACCCCACTGGGGTGTGGCCAGCGTGGGTGACGGGCTGAGGGCTGTTTTCAGGCTTTCAGCCTGCCCACAGCTCCCATTGACCCAAGGTCCCAGCAAGGCTGGCTAGAAGCAGGTTTCTGGGGTTTATTTATTTTCTATAATTGATACACTGTTCCTTTAAGCCGAGGCCTAGGCAGGTAACGCAGCCTTCTGCTGGCTTCAACTCCAAGGCTTCTATAATTGAGACAATGTTGCAAATATGTTGTTGCCTGGAGCCGAGAGAAGCTGAGGCGGCTGGCAAACAGTTTTACTCCTGCTGCAACAAAAGCTGTCTGTTTACTCAGCTCCGTGAGTGCTGGCCTCCATCTTGGCTGGGTTAATTTGTATACAGTCGCTCTGATTGGCTGGTGAGCGTGGCTTAGGCATCCCGAAGAAATGATCAATTTCAATATTACACTTTTATTAGATTAGATAAATAAATCCCAGATACCTGCTTCTAGCCAGCCTCACTGGAAGTTTGGGTTGCTGGGAGCAATGGCCAGCCTGCAAACAGCCCTCAGCCCCTCACCCAGGCTGGCCAGGAACCCCAGTGGGACCTCCACCCTGATCTGTGACACCCTTCAGGGCTAACCAGCCGGACTCCACCCATGCACCGGGCCTCTAACCTATATTAATAAAAGGGTAATATGCAAATTGACCCTAACAGCAGAACCACTGGGAATGACTGGTCACCATGACACACACTGACCACCAGGGAGCAGACACTCAATGCAGGAGCTGCCCCTGGTGGTCAGTGCACTCCCACAGGGGAAGCTCTGCTCAGCCACAAGCCAGGCTGATGGCTGCCAGTATAGCGGTGGTGGTGGGAGCCTCTCCCTGCCTCTTCAGCAGTGCTAAGGATGTCCAACTGCAGCTTACGCCTGCTCCCCGCTGGCAAGTGGACATCCCCCAAGGGCTCCCAGGCTGCCAGAAGGATGTCTAACTGCCATCTTAGACCTGATTGACTGGAAAGCAGGCCTAAGTCAGCAGGTGGACATTCCCCGAGGGTTCCCAGACTGTGAGAGGGCACAGGCCAGGCTGAGGGACACCCCACCCCCACCCTGAGTGCACAATTTTTTGTGTACTGGGCCTCTAGAATATAATAAACTGGCATTGTGCCCAGGCCAATTCAATTTCTCTAAGCTCAAACCATTTAGGGACTTTCCTCTGGATCCTGAGAAATGGCCAGCCAGCCTATAGTCCAAAAGATTGATCAGAATGGAAACAGCAACTAGCTTCTATTTTCAGAAAATATTCAACATTTTGAAGTCTTGTAAATAATTTAAGTAGCCTAATACTCATTAAGTTTAATGTATTCTCCACAACTGCTTCCATAAAATGCTAGCTATTATTTCCTTCTTCTATTTTTTCTTAGCTTAACAAAGCTCTTAGTCTTATTGTGAGCAACAGCATTCATGATGGAAATAGCTTCCTTGAATAGGACAATAGAACCTCTCTCAAAATATTAGAAGATAAGGGCAAACAAATTGTTTAGATCATCCTCCCAGTTCTCTATTTGACCAAAAGGTGTCTTTACCCTGGCTGGTATCCTGGGTTTCTGAAAGACAGTACTAACCCCTACAACCTTCTACTACATAATGCCCAGGTATCCTACAAGCATGTTGCTTCACAAAGCAGGGGAGTTGGAGATTTTGGCTCCAATCTCTGCTCTGACATAAATCTCTAAGTGACCTTGGGCGAGTCACGGTAGCCTCCCTGAGCTCTTCATCTGTCTAACTGGCATCGTGATTCTGACATGTTCTACACAGGGCTTTCAAAGTGTATGTAAGTGTGGGAAGGGGTTTTGAAATATCGTCTAATTGTGAGTTCTGGGAGATGGTAAAGGTTCTACACGATACATGCACGTGTGTCCACTCCACATGTAACCACATTGGTCCAAAAGGAAAAGGAGAAAAGGAGGGAGAGAAAGTGAAAGCAGGAGGCTACTGGGATCCCTCCTCTGTGACCAAAGTACTATCTCGCACTTCACCTCCTTTCCTAGTCTATTCTCCATTCTTCATTCATCCTTATTCTACCCCATCCTTTACATCTGGCTCAAGACAGAGTACCAGCTGCTGTACAAGCAAGAGCTTTCATTGTCAATGGCCCAGTTCCCCCATCCCTTCCCTTACTCCTCATGCCACTTCATTCTCATAAAAGCTCTAGGATTTAACTGCCGCACCACACAACACTTTTCCACCTCTCTTGACCCTCAATGTACATGACGTTAATCCTGGGGAGGATCTTTACATTTAGGTAGAAATTGTACTGAAAAACACTGATTTTCTTTATAGGAATGCTACACCAGATCTTAGAACTACTTCCCAATCCAGGTATGTACAAACTGGATTATATTTTCCTAGGTTTTCTTAATCTACCTTCCATCTTAATTAATATTCTATGCCTTCTTCCCAACTGAACTGTTCTTTCACTTAAGCTTGCAATAAACCTGAGATACATTAAAAAATAAAAACCTGAGGCACCATTCATTTATGAGGTTTACACCCGGGACAAAGAACATCATTAACCTTTGCACCACAGGCCCCCAATCTCCATAAGCAGATCCTCACCTCATCTGTATGTGGAGGGCGGCTCTCTTCCCCTGCCTCACCGAAGCAGCATGCGTCTTCTGTTTGAAAAAGGTGATTTTAATTCCTGGTCACACTCTCATGAACACTCTGCAAACTCTTCCTATGATGTTTGACCCTTATATTGAGAAGTCCTGCCCGGGGCATATTTTAATCAGATAAGGTTCAATGATAGGTAGTCTGAAGCTTTACTTCTTGCTAAATTTATAACATTGTTTCTTTGAAATCAGTCTCTTCCGGTTTAAGTAAGTCACTTGTACTTGATCTTTTGATTTCTCTTTAATACAAAATGCAGGTTAATCTGCAAAAATTTTTAAGATTGAAGTATGGCAAAGGTGAGATAGATGGTGCACTTTATGTGATATAATAATTATTTTTATCACAGCACCTATATTTGACTAAGGGAATAAAAGAGAGATCACTGTTAGAGACAGAGTTTTTCTTGTTTTCTACATAAGTGGATCTCCTGATCTTTCCATTACAGCTTCCGAAAGAAGCCAATTACCATATGTCTGCTTTTGCAAGGTGGTAGGCTTAGGGCCATCACAAGGAGCTTCCATGCATGTTTGTTAAGCATGTAAATGTTCTAGTCACTGGACCTGGCTGGTGGATGAGGTAGAATCTCTGAGTTCAGGCATCTTATAGTCAAGTGGGGAACTGTAGTCAGATAAACAATTACAATTCTGTGTAATAAACCCTATTAAAGAGAAAAGTGGGATCCCAAGAAGGCCTCCTAATCCAGTCTGGTCATGAGGTCAGAAAACATTATTAGGTGATTTGTAGCAAGAGGAAGATATGAAGGTAACAGCATAAGATGGGAGGCCAGACACTAAGGACCTCATAAGTTTTATTAAGAAATTTGGACTTTGCCTTGAAAGCAATGTGAAGTTATTGTGTAATTTTTAAGCAAGGGGTGAGCATAATCAGGTTTTTGAGAGAACATTCTGTCTGTAGTATGGAGGGGAATTGAAAAAAGAGACAGTCTGGAGACATGAAAAATTAGTCCTGAGAAAGATGGTGGCCTCGCCTGGGGATTTGCAGTAGAGAGAGGGGAGGGTTAGAATTGATTTTGAAAACTATTTAGGAGCAGAATAAACAGGAAGTGGTGATTTGCTGGATATAGGAGACAGATTTAAGATGGATGCAAGCATAAAAGTAGGAAAGGATATGTTATATTGGAAATGCCTATGGGACCTCTCAATGAAAATCCTTATAAGCTGTTTAATATACAGAACTGAAGCTCTGAAGAGAGAATAGGTCTGCAGACATAGTTTGAACAGTGTCGCATTTTAGGTGGTAAGGAAATGAAGGAGATTGCCAGTGGAGGCCGGGGAAATATGTAAGGTGAGAAGTGGAGAAGGCCCAGAACAAAATCCTTAGAACAGCCAGGGTTCTTGAAACATATAGCTGATAGAGGAATAAAAAGAATATTATAAATTAAAATGAGTTCTTTAAATATTTGGGATGTTCAGGGGTTTTCCCCACCAAAAAGTGCTATGGTAGCAATTTTCTGACACCATTGTTTCTTATGTAAACCTGTTAGTTTTACTCTAGAGAAATGTAATTTCTTTGTTTTACTATTTTAGTTCACACAAAATAGAACTCAGCATCAGTCTTGTTCCTATCTACACTAATAAAAGAGAGACATGCAAATTGACTATCCCTCCACTATGCCCACCAGCCAATCAGAATGAGTATGCAAAGTAACCCAAGAAAGATGGTGGTTAATTTGCATACGCAGGCATGGAGTGAAGACTGAAGTCAGCATAGAAGGAAGCCAAGCGCTGCAGAAGGGAGCAAAGCTGTGGAGAAGCAAGCAGGGGAGCGGAGATAGGCGGGAAGCAAGGGGGGCAGTGGAGATGGGAGGGGTAGGAAAGTAAGCAGGGCGGCGGACACGGGAGGGAACAAGCAGGGCAGCGGCAGGGAGCCCTATTCTTGCATGAATCTTCCTGTAACAGGCCTCTAGTCTATAAATAAACAAGAAGAATATGAAAACTACTAGATGCATGTTCCAGTTTTCTTTTCAAGTCACATGTAATTTTAAAATAATTTAGTCTAATAGTACATGTATCTGTTTTGTTAAGTCAGATAACTCATGTTATGTACTGAATAAAACAAAAGCAATGAAGTTCTTTTTAGGTAAATCTGACAATATAAATATGTTTGTTATTCTCATAGTATTCATTGTCCTAGAACAGGATAGCAAAAATATTCTTTAGTCAAGCCTTAATAATAATTAATTAGAGATGGTTCATATCCAATAACTTTGTAAGTATATGAGTTGGGATTTTAATGTATTTATTAAATAAAAGTTCATAGTTATTTTATCATTAAAACTTACATCCAGCATACTCACTTCTATAAAAATAATCCAAATAAACTAATCTCAAATACAAAAGAAAACCATTTGTTTTCTACTTAAAAGTACTGCTATTGGCAACTGAAAAAAAATTAGAAATCATATGTAACAAGATTAGCTACCTGTTCAACCAAAAAAAAAAAGAGATTTCTCTTCTCAGAAAAGTATTTCAGTTGAAAAGTGAATGCCCATCTGGGAACTATCCTTCTCCATTTTCTTTTCATCTTCTGACTAAATTCAGAAGATTCTGAGACCCTGAGTATGACAGAGCCTCAGATGAAAAGAGCCTGGGTCCCTGAATCACTACATGGAAGAAAGTCACTTGCGTTGGACCTTTACATGGGCAAGAAATCAAATTTCATTTCATTAAGCAACTGAAATTGTGTGCTTTATTTATAACAACTAGTGTTGTGCTAAGTAATACATCAGCTAAATGCTCAATGGTGCATAATAATTAAAGAAGCTATGGCACATAAACACAGCAAGACATATATTAGTATTTCTGGGGCAAGCACTGTGTTTAGACCCCTCATACCTGGCCTCCTGTGGGACACATGGAAATTACTCACTTCCTACTCAACAGGTGCAAACACCCATTTATCCAGACATTTGCTCCCTTTGGATTTAACTACACTTCTTTTTCCAAAGGTAGTCTATTTTCCCTTCCCCTTAGACAAATCTCTTTAAGCTGTTCAACCTTCTGCTTTAAACCAATATTATAGAGCAAAATGTGTAAAAATCAATAGAGACCTATCTTGAGATTATCAGGCTAATGATACAGCTATCACAGCGCAGAATGCTTTGTGAAAAGAATACCACTGCCGGAGAATAAATGTGAACATGTTTTCTAGAATTTCACCAGGTAGCTACACCACATGCACATGCCAGGTTTTTGTTTGGTGTTTGTCTGAGCTGCTTAAGGCTTTTGTCCAGTGGAGGGACAATCCTGCCTAATAACTACACTCCATTTGTCCTATACCTAAGAATATATGGTTTTGTTCTTTATTAGTGTCACCCAGCACCACAGAACTATGACACAGAATCTGAACTCAAGCCAATTAGGGAACTTTTAAGTTGGAATAAAAGGAAGATGCTCCATGAATACCTCATAAAATCTGCATTCCAGAAATAGATCTGAAACATCCAGGTGGGCCAGAGCCAGCAAGTTCGCTTTCCTGTCACTAAGTCACCACTAATAGGAGAACAGATGTCTCTGCACCACCGAGGAATATTTCCTTATGTGCCAAAAGGAAATCACTTTCTCTCAAGGAAGCAAGCCCTTCTGATCTCAGAGATATAATGGGTAGTCAACAATAATCTCTCTGGCATAGCACATACAAAGAAGCAACCCACTAACTTAGTTCTATTCAATGTACTTTGGTGTTTGTGTTTTCTCTCTAGCCCCCTTACATTTGACTCTCACTATGGAAGCTACAGTAAGCCTTTTAAAATGTCACCTCATATCAGTCCTCTCTCAAAGCCTTGTCTTGGCCTCCTATTTCTGCCCAAGCAATAATAAGGCCTGTATGGTCTGGCTCGCCATGATCTCACAACCTCTCCTCTTCCCTTACTAACTCTGTACCAAGAATGCTGGCCTCCTTGCTGTTCTTCAAATACAAGAGACAACTCAAAAGTCCACACAAATAAGACTGAAACTTTTCCTGTCCAATAGGAGCTGTGCATCTATATCCTCATTTGCATCTTCATTGACCTGTCAGAGTGGTTCCATTCCACTTTGAGCCAATCAAATGTGAGGATTTGGAGTCTTCATTTGCATGAGGGCAGATCAATTAGGGATAAGGGTGGGAGCGGGGAGGGGGAAGGAGGGAGGGTGTATTTCTCTCTATGTAAGTCAGTTCCCCACTGGCTTGGGGAGCACACTTTCCCTTTCCACTTAAGACTGTTTCCCCAACTGGAGCTATAACACCAAAGGCACCAGAGGTGAGAGGAGCTGTCTAGCTAGCTGGGGTGGAGCAGAACAGAGCCATTTCAGCAGATCCCAGGGGAGCAGAACAAAGCAGAATGTAATGGAGCTATTTAGCAAGAGAGGGGCCAAGCTGAAACACTGGGGCCAGGGCCACCTCTCCCCAGAGCTGCCTTATAGCCCTGCTGTTCCACAGTTGTGCTGCTCCACCGCCAAGCTATAATACAATGCAGCTGTTCCACAGCCAAGCTGTTTCAAAACTACTACTAATCTGGATTGTTCCATAGTTTACACTGAATTGAGTTTCTCTCCCCTCACTTCACCCAAATTTTGGGACTCCTGTTGGCATTAAATTTGCAGCAATGACTTTTGCTTGACAGTATATATGTTAGTAGCTAATAATAACAATTATAATACTATAATATAAGTTGAAGCATTTTATAGAGAGAAAGCTGAGCTTTCAGAGAGGTAAAATTGCTCATGGCTGCATAACTATGGGGATCCAAATCTGACCTGCAGACATGCCTCTGTTCTTCTATCCCTGTCATGCTGTCTTTGCACCAGTGCAGAGTCCAGTCCTGATAGAATTTCCTTAACTTAAACTGAAGGCCTCATACTGCCTAATGTTATTAAGAAAATTAATCATTAGTGTTTGGCAACATTTACCAACTCTGAGTGAAAAAATTACATAACATTTTGCATTTAATCATTTACTAAACAGCTAACTTACTATTTTAATCTAATGTAAAAACAGCTCTTAAATTGTTAGTGTTAATGAGAAATTGTCATATCCATATTACTGACTCCCACTTCTAAATAACTGATACTTCATTCATATTGTAGTTTGCAGTATAGTGTTTACTGAAACTTAGTTTAATTGTATCAAATTACTTGGAAGGCAGAGATATAGATGGGATTCAAACTGGGTATTTTAAATTCAGGAAAAGCAACCATATTTTACAGTATTAGAATCCAAAAGATAACTGCTCCAACTTTCTCTATCCTTCTAAGTTTAGTTCCATGTGAGATGGATCATTAAGATTCAAAAGTAACAACTGGATAATTAAGTTTACAGGAAACATCAGAGCACAAGAAAAAATTATAAAAATTTACTTCTAAGTTAAAACCAAAAAGTTAAAATGTAAGTCAGAGACTAACAGTTAATTCATCTACTCTTTATCTACTCAGATAAATGCACAAGAAATCTCAGAATGAGAAAGAAAATTGTAAGAGCACTATGAATTGGCAATATTGGTAAATGATCTGCCAACAATGTCATTTAAAAAATAATTTTAATTCTAAAAAGTATAGGTGGGGTCCTAAGTCAGAACTAAAGAACTAAACACACTAATGGTAGATTTCCAACCAAGACATTCCTTACCTCAAACTCACTGTGGGGAGTTGAAGAGGTCGGGAAAACTAGGAACAGAAAAGTATATATGTGAAAAAATCATGGAAA
Source organism: Murina feae (assembly GCA_004026665.1). Lineage (NCBI taxonomy): Eukaryota > Metazoa > Chordata > Mammalia > Chiroptera > Vespertilionidae > Murina > Murina feae. The sequence goes on along the minus strand of PVJC01023326.1, from coordinate 5,517 downwards.
CAAACTTCCCAAATAATGAAAACAGCCCTGACCAGTTTGGCTCAGTGGATAAAGCGTCGGCCTGCAGACTCAAGGGTCCCAGGTTCGATTCCAGTCAAGGGCATGTACTTTGGTTGCAGGCACATCCCCAATGGGGAGTGTGCAGGAGGCAGCTGATCAATGTTTCTCTCTCATTGATGTTTCTAACTCTCTGTCCTTCTCCCTTCCTCTCTGTAAAAAATCAATAAAATATATTTTTAAAAAAATAAAAATAATAATAATAATAATAATAATAAAAACAATAAGCCTACAAGTAAACAACTCTAACTCCAAGCACACACAAAATAAGAAAATAAGATAGCACATAATTTTCCAATTTCCTAAAATCAGTGATAAAGAGAAAATCTTACATACACTCAGATGTGTGAAGGGAATACACCTCTATAATTAGAGAAGAACAAATATCATGATGACAGCATATTTCTCATTAGAAACAGTGCAAATGAGAAAACAGGGTAGCAACATGTTTAAGTATGGGAAGAAAAAACTGTCAACCTGGAATTCTATATCCAGCAACAGTATCTTTCAAATATGAAGGTGACTGTAGAGTTTTTCAATCATATGCAAACTGAAATAATTCATCACCAGCAGATTAACACTACAAGAAATATAAAAGAATGAAGGCATTTTTCAGGCAAAAGGAAAATGATAACAAATGAAAATATGGCTTCACACAAGGAATGAAGAACATGGAAACTATGTGTAAGTATAATTTTTCTTATAATTGCATCTCTTTAAAATATAATTGTTTAAGCAAAAATAATAATGCATTGTGGGGTTTATACCATATACTAGAGCCTAAGTGCATGATTTCGTGCACAGGTAGGATCCCTAGGCCTAGCCAGTGATCAGGGCCGATCTGGCCAGCAGGAAGTTGGCTGCGGGAGCTCACTGACCACCAGGGTCAGCTCCTGCATTGAGTGTCTGCCCCCTGGTGGTCAGTGCACATCATAGTGGTCGACTGGCCATTTAGGCTGTTATATATATAGATAGGGACATGGAATGGTAATCACATCACTGGGCACAGGATTCCTCAAACCACTCTGCTACTAATTCTTTCTCACCAAAGATATGAAATCCTTCAAATGACAAACATAGGCACTGTCACTACCCAGAAGATATTCCAATAGCTCAGCTACCATGGGCAGTTTAAAGAATGGTTTCTTGAACAATGCATGCCATGGGGAATTCTATGTGTAGGGGAAAAAATGAAAGCAACTGTACCAATGATCACATATAAGTCACCTGAAAACATCTTCCAAAATACTTCTACTTGCCTTATAAATCTTCATTACCACATTTAATAGAGCCGTCTCATCGTTTCATCAAAACCCAAATCCATTTAAATCCATTTACTTTACTATAAAGTATAGAAATATCTGATTAATAAAACAAGTTGCCTTCATATCTCCTTTAATTTTATTTATATATAATTTACATCAGGGAAAATACTAGTTATCTATGGATGTGTGTCCTACTGTTTCTTTTCACCAGCCTCATGATCAATTTATGGAGGTAATCAACATCCACCAGGAGATCCAGGACATGACTCACGGCTGTGCCTGGCCAGGCGGGATCGATTCGCTCACTGGTCAGGATGTCTCTGCAGAAATCCAGAAGGAAAAGCAGCACATGCTGCAGGAGTCCCCAGTGTTGACACAATCATGAAGGATCATTTACAAAAAACAAGCTCCAATATGAATCTCACAGAAAGGCCCTCACAGACTGCATCACCTCAATCAAAGGCAAGAATGAACATCAGGAACTTTAAGAAGTAAAAACCTTTTATGATGTGACTGTAGAAAAAATCAGGGAATATTTTCATTAATTTCAAAAACTATCATTTCTTTTTTGATGAAAACATAAATCCATATAGCATAGTAGGCCTGCTAGACAACTGTGAGGATGATATGATCGTATATATGAATTTATTCAAGCGTTATTTTAAGAGGAATAGTGTTAACCCACATAGACATTTCCTATCATGACATGTCGACATAACTGGCTGTTAACTTTTTTTCCTCACATCAGGGTTTTGACAAGCTGATGTTATCTTGAGCTCTCATTTATTTATTTACTTGGTGTTAGACATTGTTGTTAAAAATGTAAGCTGTCTTAAAATCAAACACATTTAAAATAAAACGAATTAACTCATTTACAACCTAGCAAAAGTGCTGCAACCAAGCTCTTTACCCAAGCAGCTGAATACAACTAGAGGTCCATCTACAAGAGGCAGAATTGCTAATAAGGATGAGGTCACCACAGACCTCAGAAAGGTTATGTTGCTCTTTTCCTGCACAGAACCAGCTCTGTGCTCCCATACGAAATAAGAGGATTCATAATGGCAAAGCTGAAATTGTTTATGAAGAGGATCTCAAGCACACACAGCCTAAAATAATCAAGCAAAATGACTATTCAAATTCAGACTCCTACAAAACTCTATCTTTCTCAGCAATGTCCTCCTTGCAGAGATGAAGTTTCCATATCCCCAGTACCATCCTAAGGACTCCATAGCCTATGATTCTCCAGGTAATGTCCGCAGGTTAATCACTGTGAAGGCAGCTAACCCTCTTCCCCTCTCCATGAAAAAGCAGACCACAGGGAGGTCACTCTTCACACACTGTTATATATGCCAAATATTAATAAATGGATGCAACAGCATTTCCATTGTGCTTTGAAAAATCATTTTAATTATACGTGCATGTGTATGTGTTATTTCTCCTCATGCACACTCTTCAACACTAAAGAGGAAAAAATAAACTAAACTCAATCATGACTGTTCCATGAAAAAAAAAAGAAAGAGAGAAAGAGTGCTCTGCAGACCCACGCACAAATTTCTACAGATTCTGGGCACACATGGTGCACAGCTGTTGACTAAATCTGGCCCGTGGGGCTAGGATCAAAGAAAACACAATTAGAGGTGAAATAAGCAGGTGCTTTCCTTTGTTTGTTTGCTTTCATTATTTGTGTGGGAAAAGCAAGATAACTTCCTATATGGCAAGTTACACTGAAGAATTTCAAACTCTTCATCTAATTGCTTTGTCTCTTAATAGCAAAGCGACAGTGTTCTTTCTAGAAATAAACTCATCTCCATACCCATGGAGTATAAAGATGAAAAAAACAGTTTTTTTGGCCTAAGCTAAAATTAAAATACACTTGTGACACTAAGTCCTATTCTGCCCTATTCCCTAAATATTGAGTGGACATTAATGCAGAATTTACTCTAGCCTACCTTTTATTACAGATCACTGTACTTTTCTCAGCTTCCCTATCAAAAAATAAACTTCTTGAGGTCAGGAATGGCATTATTCATTTGTGTCCCAAGCACAGATCTTGCATAAATATTTATGGAATGATTTGCATCCAGTAGACACACCAAAATATCTGTAGAATGAATCAATCCTGAGTCCCTTAGGAAAATGCTATAAGAACAAGATCTTTTTTGGAATGATGATATTTGAGACAAGTGTAGTCTATTCATACAGGCAACAAATTCACTTGCTGGAATAATTTAGTTCAAGGAAACAAGTGGACATTTCAAATAAAATCCTCATGTCTCCAAAGTAGAGAAGTCACAGAATGAGGAATTATTTCTCTCTCTCCAACCCATTTCTATTATATTGCCTTGCCCTGTGTATTACTTACATCATTTTAAAACACTGGGAATCCTAATAAACACATAAAATGAAGCTATATTGCTATGTATGTGTGTATTACACACACACACATATGTACATTCTATATATATATGTACAGTGGGCTAATTTCAACTTAAAGGCTATCAGTATGACATTGGCCCTAATGTCTCTAAGAATATTTTAGGCAGCAGGAGTTACTTAAAAAAATATCCTATGCCTGAGTTCTAATAAGGTAGCCAGTGCTGGATTAAGTACATGCAAACAAGGGCATAAAAATGTTTTTAAATGAATATTATGTTTATACATACAAACACACACAACATATATGTGTGTGAATGGGACACATTGAAGTTATCATCATTAGAAGAGTAAAACTAGACACCTTTACTCTCTCTCTTTAATATTTTTAATACTGACATAAAATCCTCCATGTACCACCACCCTTGCAATAGTTTTAATATGTAGCATCTCTAATTGGCTCTGGGGACAGACCCTTTTTAAAAAAAGATGTTTTCATTGATTTTAGAGAGGAAGGGAGAGTGAGAGAGACAAAAACATCAATGATGAGAGAGAATAATGGATCAGGTGCCTCCTGCATGCCCCCTACTAGGGATTAAACTTGAAACCCTCACCCTGACTAGGAATCCAACTGTGGCCTCCTGGTTCACAGGTCAATGCTAAATCACTGAGCCACACTGGCCAGGCATGGAAAGGCCCTTTTTTTTTCTTTTTTTTTTAATATTTTATTGATTTTTTACAGAGAAGAAGGGAGAGGGACAGATAGTTAAAAACATCAGTAAGAGAGAAACATCGATCAGCTGCCTCCTGCACACCTCCTACTGGGAATGTGCCAGAAACCAAGGTGCATGCCCTTGACCAGAATTGAACCTGGGACCCTTCAGTCCACAGGCCAATGCTCTATCCATTGAGCCAAATCAGTTATGGCGGAAAGGCCCTTTTTAACCAGAATGATGGCAGTACCAACTGAGAGAATCTCAAGGAAAAAGAGTAGGAATAAAATTAGGAACTGTACATCAATCCCCATCACACCCAGGATTTTTCTTCCAAGTTTTTTATAGATGTAGAGCTTGTTTTATTAAGAACAGTGCCACTACCTTTAAAAAGCTCTATTAGGTAATAAAGAGAAAAAGCATTTGGGCTTTATATATTTGAAAAGGAATGTGTAAAATTTCCCCAAGTTAGAAAAAAAGATTTCATATTTTATACTATATTAAGAATTTTTCTATATAACTTTACATGTCTATGCATAGAAAATAATAAATTTAAACCATGTAAATATACATTTGTATTTACAAAAATATTTAAATCTAATTAAGTCCTTAAAATAAAAACTTCACATATTTAAATTTTATCCACAATCTCCCTTTAAAAAAAGATCCATTTTCCCCATATCTCAAGTTGACTATCATTCCTTACCTCTGATCCTAAAGTCTCATCACATTAAACTACAAGCTTAAAATCAAAGAACATCTGACATTTGTATTACCAGCACCTTAATTTCAGAGTGTTATTTTTAACATCCTTATATTTTTCCTGAATATAGGGCAAGTATTCATAGTCACTGTCTATCAGACAGTGTGTAAATTCATCTAAGAGCCAACATGTATGTCTAACTTAGAATCTCTCTTCTAATGTAAATTTGAGTAAGAATAGTGAGGAAATACTTCTAAATACTCATCTTCCAATCACAGCTGTGGTCATCCTAGAAAGGCTACTAATTTTCAAGTTAAAAGAGGGCTGCCTTAGAGTTTTGTTTGGAGCAAAGTTCAAACTTTGCTTGGATAAACTGAGCTGATGCCGATATCCTTTTTGCACCCCC
>PVJC01023325.1:0-26467 GCA_004026665.1 Murina feae | reverse complement strand
GCTAGAGGCAGTTTAATCGGAGCTGAGCTGAGGGGCGCAGCTTCACTTTCACTCCTGCCGCAATGGAAGGGGCTGTTTACTCAGGTCCGTGAGTGGCGGCCGCCATGTTGGCTGGGCTAATTTGCATACAGCCGCTCTGATTGGCTGGTGGGCGTGGCTTACCCTGTCTCGGAGAAACGGTTAATTTTAATATTTCGCTTTTATTAGTTTAGATAGATTTTCTTTTTCAGGCCATTTGTTTCTATTTCCTTATTTTTTTATATATTACTGGGTAATAACAAAGCCTTTACTTTTAGAAATAGTCTGAAGTTTATCTTCTAAGTCATTGAAACTTGAAGCTTAATTTAGTCATGTTTTCATGCATTGTCTTAGCCTCCAGCCGCACCCACAAGTAGGAATTATGCAGAAATGAGGGAGAAGCTGCGCTTGCGGCTGACCAAGAGGAAAGAAGAGCAGCCGAAGAAGGCGGACCAGCTGTCGGAGCGGGAGAGCATGGTGGACCACCGCCGGGTGGAGGACCTGCTGCAGTTCATCAACAGCTCCGAGCCCAAGCCCGTGAGCAGCACACGCGCCGCCAAGCGGGCGAGGCACAAGCAGAGAAAGGTAGCCGGTGCCCGCGCCAGGGCAGCAGGGACTGTGACTGCGGTGCCTGGAGCCACTGCACTGGCCACAGCAGGGCTTCCACAGCCCCTACCTGTCTCTGGCCTGAGCTGGAAGCCGTTGGGAGCCTCATGCTGTGTCCAGGACGCATCATCCCCTTTGTGTTGTGGTTTTGCTAGTGGACCCAAACCCACCTCAGGCCCTCGTGCTGGCCAGCCGGCGGGGCGCAGACCCTCTGCCTCTGTGCCAGGGAAGCAGAGGAAGTGGGGGTGGCATGGGCTTTTGAAGACTGGCTGAACGAGTGACTCTGATAGGAGGCAGAGACAGGTCCCTTGGCACAGGGGCCATCTGCGTGGAAGAGGGCCCGGCTCGTGGCATTGATGTGAAGGTGGCCGATGAGGTGATGGCCGTTGTGGGCAGCCCTGGACAGTTCTCACCTCACCTCATGGCTGGGATGTGACAAAGGCAGGTCTACCCAGTGGTGGGTGTGACTGGACTTGATCTGAGGTTCAGCAAGTGAGTGGGGCCCTCAGGGACTATGTGCCAGTCACTGCAAGGTGTCCTGTCCTTTATAGTCACATGTCTCCTCAGGAACCCACCCCAGTACTCCTGAAGGGCTCCCCACGGAGCCCCAGGAAGCAGGTCCAGCCATCTGCCTCATGCAGCCATCTCGAGGCATCAGGTCCAGGGCCAGCCCTCAGCAGGCAGGTCAGGGCCTAGGAACATGGCCGCTTGCAGGGGTCTGACAGCAAGAAGGGCTGGCCTGGGAGCAGGTGAGGTCAGGCAGAGGTCGAGGGGGACCTACAGGTCCTCTGGGCTCCACATCAGCATGTGGCTCTCGGGTCTATGCTTGTCCTGCTGAGGGGCAGACCCACCAAACCTGTGGGGCTCGCCAGGGCCTTGAGGGAGAGCCTGTTCTGCCCCAGGAGACCTGGTCTGCAGAACCCACAGGAGTGGGGGGAGCGAGGTGTCGCCATCGGAAATGCCCTGCCTCTCCAAGGGGAGGGGTCCAGAGCCCTGGGGATGTCTTATGTAGGCACTCGAAGCCTAGGGGTTGGTTCTATGCTTGTCAAGGAGCTCCCACCCTAGTCTCCTGTCCTCTGTCCTTGCGGCCAATCTGGATCCAGACCTGATGCCACAAGCCCACTTTGGTCCCCTCTGCACCCACTCATCCTGTGCTCTCCTAAGCATCCCATTGGGCAGCATGACCCCCCCACAGGTTGGCTTTGTGTCTCCCTCCTAGTCGACTGTTGAAGTGAAGGTGGCACATGGCGGGCTGTGGGTTCACTGTAGCTTCGTCCTGCTGGGTTCCCAGACCTGTGCCAGGAGGTACCTGTCAGCTGACACCAGGCCACCTGTAGGGCAACTGGGGGGCTTCTCCTATGAAATTTGCTTCAATTGTGAAGCTAGCTTTTTAAAAACCTGTCACTTGATTTTTAACATAATTTTATATTAAATTTTTTCAAAAAGGTAACTAGGTCTTAAAATGAACACCTACCGAAATGTAGGAACTAGCTTCCTCTGGGAGGGCTCAGCTTCCCGTGCACGTTTTTGCTGGAGCATCCAACAGGCACCCCCTTTGGGGCTCTGGTTTGTTACCTAAACAGAAGGAGCCATTTCCATTTATGCTGCTAGGACAGGCGTCCCTACGAAGTGAGTCTTCACTTGATGAAAAGATGAATCCTGACGTGGGTTCTTCCTAAACAGGAAGAACCTGCTGTCTGCGTGTCCTGTGGCATGGAGAAACCATTGCTCCTGGCACACTAGTGACAGAAGCTCAGGAGTGCCAGCTGCATGCTAGGCTGGGAGAGGGGTTTGTTTCCTAGGGCACATGTTTTGCATGTCCTGTTGATGCACAGAAATGCCTCAGCCTTCACCTGAGCAGGTGCGTGCTGTGCATAGTCATGTGCCATTGGCTGTCAGCTCCATGTGCAGCGGGTGTAGGGGCGGGGCAGGCAGCAGCTTTCACCTGGTGTTTCGTGTCTGGTCAGTGGTTATGAGGGATTAACTACCTACCACCTTCCCCAAATAAAGTAAGTCTATATGTGAAATAACTCAGGGTAGGAATCCTATCTAATAAAGAGGGAATAGCTAATTGACCCTCACACCAACACAAAGATGGCCCACAGCCAATAAGGAGGGAATATGCTAATTGACTGTCACACTCTCAAGGATGGTGGCTGCCCAGCCGCCCAGGGCTGCCCGAGGCTCAGGTAACCAGGGCCAGCCAAGGCTTGCGCTGCCAGTAGTGGCAGCAGCAGAGGTATGATGCAGGCATCACCTTCTCCTGATGGCCAGGTCACCTCCTGCCCCTGAGGGCTCCCAGACTGTGAGAGGGGCAGGCAGGCTGAGGAACACACACACACACACACACACACACACTGCGCATGAATTCCGTGCACTGGGCCTCTAGCGTTTTAATAAGAGCTTTTGGCTTATTACAGCCCTTTTGGTTTATATTCTTTTTTTTTTTAACTTTTAAAAAAATATTTAGTGATTTTAGAGAGAGGGAAGGAGAGAAAGAAACATTGATGGAAAACATTGAATGGCTGCCTCCTGCACACCCCCTACTGGGGACTAAACCGGCAACGTGGGCATGTGCCCTGACTGGGAATCAAACCGGTGGCCTCTTGGTACATGGGACAGCAATCAACCGCTGAGCCACGCTGACCAGGCAGGGTTTCTATTCTTATATGATTCATTTTTTAATTTCTTACTTTTCCATATGTGTTAATTTTTCAGTCGCTTACTGGTGTCTCAAACAGCCTTCTCTTTTCGCCTGGCAGCTGGAGGAGAAGGCACGCCTGGAGGCAGAGGCCAGGGCCCGGGAGCACGAGCATGTCCGGGAGGAGCAGAGGCAGCAGGAGCAGGAGGAGGAGCGGCTCACGGCAGAGCTGCAGCGGCTGCAGGAGCTCCAGAAGCTGCGCGCCGTGAAGAAGAAGAAGAAGGAGCGGCCGAGCATGCTGGCTGGGGCTTTGCAGGCGGCCTCAGAGCCCCTGCCTGACCCCGTGCACCTGCACAACGGCTCCCTCGAGCAGAACGAAGAACCAGAAACCTCACCACACTCCCCGCCCAGACACGCCAACCACACAGGGCCTGGGCTGGAGGCTGACCCCGGGCCAGAGGCAGAGCCCGGGGACAACAGGGACTCCCAGCTCCTCCTGCCCGAGGCTGTCAGTGGGAAGCAGCAGGAACCGCTGTCCTTTCTCCTGGACATAATGCATCACCACAAGGAGGGGACGGGCAAGCACAAGCCAAAACAGGCCGGGAAGGCCAGCAGCGAGGCTGGCAGGAGGCCCGTGGAGCCCCCCAGAGCCTCCGAGAGCCAGCCCAGACCCCGGCCTCAGACTGAGCCAAAGGCGAAAGTGCTCGAGCTCGCTGCCCTGGTGGAGCAGAAGCGAGAGGACAGGAAAGCCAACAGCAACAACAACAACAAGAAGCAGCTGAACCACGTCAAGGAGGGGAAGGCCAGCCCGGGCCCCTCGGAGCCCGCCTGCCCCGGCGAGCCCGTGCACAGCAGCAAGCCGGTGCCGGCCGACTCCCCGCAGCCCCGCGGCAAGAGCAAGAAGAGCCGGAAGAAGAAGGGAGACAGAGCCGGCAGCTCGCTCGGTAAATCGGGGGTCTGGCGGCCGTGCCTGTGGCTCTGTCTGTGATGAGAGAGCAGTGCCCGCTGTGTCCCAGCTCGTGTCGGTTGTCGTGGTCAGTGTTCCAGAACACTCACCTGCATGACCCGGCCTGGCCTGGAGGATGTGGTGGGATCCCCTGTGCAGCCCTCCGGGTCCCATGTTTTTGGGGGGAGTTCCTTGATAATCCTCACTTTCCTCTGTGGAAATTGGTCTAGTTAGTATTTCTGTCTCTAATGGGTTAATTTTGGTGAACTGCATATCCATAGTAAATTGCCCTTTTAAACTAGATTTTCTAATTATTTACATAGAGATCTGCATATATAATGGGTTCATTTTGTGACTTTTTGATCGGCCACAGAAGTAGGGTGGCTACAGTGAGGCTTGTGGTGACGTGTCATGAAAATGAGGCCATGCAGGCCAGGCCCTGGTGGAGCCTCGGATGCAGGAGCCTGGCTGGGGGAGGCGGGGGCGGGAACGGGGGGGCGTGCAAAACCCAAGCAGTAGCTGTGGGGGCGGTGGGGCTCATGAGGAACTTGCCAGAACTTGCTGACAGGGTGCAAGGTCTGACTTGAGAGTGAGGAAGGAGGTGGCTTGCAGCAGCCAGAGTGCAGTGATGCCCTCAGGGGGTCAGATGCTTGAAGGGTGGATGCACAGGGAGGCGCTCTAGGGACGGAGCTCAGGATGGAGGTCCAGGTAGGGTAGAGGTTTGGTGGTGTGGGATCCAGGTGTGGCTGAAACCACAGGAGCCCTGGAGGCCTGAGGTGTGGGGCAGGGGAGGGAGAGCCTGACGGGGAGAGGGTGTGCTCATGTGATCATGCTCGTCCTTAGATCCTTAGGGGAAACTTTTCAGGGGGTTTGGTCTGCAGGGGGGGAGAGGGGGATGAAGCCTTGCCTCACTGACCTGGTGCTGAGGCTGTGCCTGAGCCACGCAGCCTGCTGTCTCGACTCCGCTTAGGCAGCGGCAGGCCCGGGACGGGGCCTCGTACAAGAGCCCTGCTGTCGAGTGGGGCAGCCTGGGGTTTCCTGGTGAAGGCCCGGTGCTGCACTTATAAACCGAATGCCAGCAGAGCCACTGCTGGGTCCTGGGCCTCCTGCCCTCTTCCTGTGAGGGGCCCCAGAAGGGACAGTGCTGTCCTCCCCACGGGGCCTTCCTGCCGGCAGCTGCTGTGGACAGCCTGCCCCTGCCTCCCTCCCTCCAGCAAGGACTTGGAACAGCCTCTGGGCGGAGGGCGCAGGACCCCTCGGGCCTCTCCCATCATGGAGACCCTAGTTATGGCGCCACTCAGGGGATGAGCCGCCAGCAAGTTTTAGTTTGTGAAGTTGTTGCAATTTAATAAAATCAAAGTTCTGCTCTGTTAAGATGCCTGCTCTTACAATTGGACTTGCCTCTTTCATTTCACAGATGATGTCTTTCTGCCTAAAGATATCGACCTGGACAGTGTGGACATGGATGAGACAGAGCGGGAAGTGGAATATTTCAAAAGGTGAGTGCCAGAATGGTGTGTCCAGAGGCAGCGCTGCCTGGCTCCTGCAGGCCCCTCCGCAGCCCCGCAGCTCTGACGGCAGCTTTCCCATGTGTGAGGCTCAGCACACGGACCTCCTTGCTCTCGCTCTCGCTTGCGTCCACTTCTCCCCTCCCCCGTGTGTGCAAAGACTGGTGTACAGCAGTGGTTCCCAAAAGGGTCCTGGGCCTCAGCATCACCTGGGAACTGGGTGGCTTCCAGACCAGAATCCGACAGGAGGAGCCCAGTGTCGGCTCCCACAGCCTCGGGCATGCTGAGGGGTGCACAGGTGGAGGGGAGCAGGGTGTCGACAGCAGACCGGCCAGGCCGTAGGGGTGGGGAACGAGCTATCAAGGACTTGCCAGGGTTGAGGGAGACGGGAGGGCAGGAGTGGGAGCTCTTGAGGCGCAAGGTGCCCCACCAGCGTGGGTCTGCAGCTATGGCGGGGAGGGGAGCCCGGTTCTCGGCGACAGCACGGGCCTCCCTCCCCTGACGGGCGCGGACTGCAGGTGCTGCACTTGGACAGCTAACCAGAGTGTCAGCAAACGCTCATTTTACCTGCCAGACATGTGGCAACAATATAATCATTTTCAGGTTCACTCAGGTATCTGCTACCCAGATTAGAGCTGGAAAGGTGAAGGAAAGCGTCCTTCCTTCCCTCACTACAAGGTTTGCCCATTATGGCTGGAAGCGGGTGGCATCCCGTGGTCTTTGCAGAGACTGTTGAGCGCAGCTTGTGATCAAAGCAGGAGGGCGAAGGCTGCGGGCCTCCTGGTCCTTGTGTCCCGAGGCCTGGAGGGAGCAACAGTGGGGCTGGGCAAGGTCTCCTTTCAAGTCACTCGTGCCTGTGAACTTAGGGCTAAGCGCGAGCAGGCTGGCATCCCTGGTGTCGCTCACTGAGAAGGGCAGCAACACAGCGCCCCCTCCCAGGGGCTGGGGGTGGCACAGAGGCCCTGACTGTGGGGCCCTGGGTTCCCAGACCAGCTCATCAGAACCTCCGTGGCAGCTTCCCTGCAGGGCAAGTGGAAAGGATAACACCAACGGGAGCCCGCCACATCCTGAGGACGGGACCAGGTGCGGCCGGGCGGCAGGGCGTGGGAACCCGCGCCGAGCCCAGGAGGCTCCTGCTCCAGTGACGGGTGTTTTGTCTTCCAGATTCTGCTTGGATTCCGCCAGGCAGACCCGACAAAGACTGTCCATCAACTGGTCCAATTTTAGTTTGAAAAAGGCCACCTTTGCTGCCCACTGAGCGAGGATCACCGGAGAGGGATGCACGGGAGCTCGCCCAGGCCTTGCCAGGTGGCCACAGCACCTGGGACCCAGCCCGAGGACGTGCCGCCCGCCCTGTTAGCTTGTGTGCGTGTCGTCTATGAGCCTTTGATCGTAGCTCTGTGCCCTCGGGTTGGACAGTAACTCCCGCCACTCCTTCCGTCACCGTGGCCCCGAGACCTGGGCCTTGGCCAGAGACGAGTTTGCATCATCCACGTGGCTCCGTGGCCCCTGCATCTCACCCTGTCCTGTCATCTGTCCCCCTGGGTGACGCCCTCACTCAGCTCCCACCCGAGATGGGCGGGCAGGCAGGGCAGGCACGCTCCGATCTCCACAATCTACTGTTCAGAGTGTACACGTCGCGCTGTCTGTGTCCGACCCCTGACTTGTAGCCAGCTTGTGTACGACCCCTGCAGAGTGAGAACGTTCAAAAGCAAACCCACCCGGTACTCACCACCCAGTCTGTTAGAGTGTGCGACTGTATTAACACGGAGGCCTGCCTGGCCACTTTTTAACATATTGTTAAGTAATATTAAAATCATGTCTTTCTTTTTGAAAGATGGAATACATTAGTACAGTAGGAGACCTCGTCTGGTTGCTTTCTGCTGGGGGTGATGGGAGTTGGCAGGGCAGGGTGTGTGGGCAGCTGCCCCCTTCAGGGGCCTTGGGCCACTACCCCATGTGGCAGCTCAGGGTTCCCTCACCATCTGGGCCCAGGCCTGAAGACAGAGTTCAGCTGGAAGTGGTAAGTGCTAGAGAAGCAGTGGGCGGGCCATACCCAGACAGGTGCCCGGAAAGCCATGGCCTTCACACCTGTGGACTGAAGACAGAGCAGAGGGGAGCAGGTTCTATTGGCTGGGGTGACACATGGCCTTGGAGGCAGGTGTCTATGTAGCTTTGTGAGGGTTGTAATAAAAAATTGCAAATACTAAGTTGGGTATAAGTCAGGAATGTGAGTAAAATTCAAAATGAAAAAAGGAAGCCCAACTTGGCCCCTTCTGAGGTCTCTAGGCAGTTTTCAGAAAGCTCTCGAGGAGCTGCCTCCTGGTGGCAGTTTGGCTGCCGCTCTTCTAGAACACTCCATGGCTCCCACTGCGCCTCCTGAAAACCTGAGAGGCCCTGCTTCTGTGCAGACGGCCTGGCCGGGCTCTGAGCCAGGGAACGGGGAGGTGGACCAGCCTGGTGTGTTCTGGCCTTGAGGGTTCTGAACCCACAAGGCTTCCTGCCAGAGGGACAGGGTGTAGGTGGAGAAGGAGAGGAGGCAAGGACTCAGGCTCTGGCCTGAGCTCCGAGAGGGATGGCGCTGCCATCCTAGGCGCTGCGGTCGGTCAGGAAGGCCTCACACAGGCTGAAACTACCTCGGAGCTGAGCAGAGCGAGGGCACACAGAGGGTCAGAGCCCCAGAACCAGCGTGGAGCGGGGGAGGAGAAGAGCAGCCAGAGGCATGGGGCAGGGAACCCGGGACTGGCCTCGGTGCGAGGGTGGGCAGTAGCTGAGGAGCAGGGCGGGCAGGAGCCAGTGTGGCCAAGGGGCTTGTGAGTTGTTCAGGTGGCACGCGACTCCCCGGAAGACCCTGTGGAGGGAGACACAAGCCCGCCTGACGTGTCTGGGCAGTTGGTGTCTGCGCAGGGACACCTGGGGGCCCCAGACTCCACCCCGGCACTGTGTGTGCCAGTGGGAGCGTTTGCTGCTGTTCGTCCTCACCTCAGGTGTTTCCCCATCGGTGTTTAGAGAGAGTGGACGGGAAGGGGCGGCAGAGACATCGATGGGTTGCCTTCCCCCACAACAGGGGCTGGAGATGGAACCTGCACACACACTCTGGGTATGTGCCCTGACAGGGAATCAGCCAGAAACCTTGTGAACGGATGATGCTCCAATCAACCGAGCCAGCTGGCCAGGGCCCGAGGCCGCATTTGAAGCACGGTTCTGAGCAAGGGCAGCTCAGGGCAGTGTCCCCTCGGGGAGCGTGGGAACAGGTCTGAGGCCCAGCCTCCTGCGTGGAGGCAGCTTATTTTGCAGCTTTGCCTGTGCCCTGCAATGCTGGTTCGGGATCACGTGACCATGTGTAAGTCCAGCTGCCCTGATGTACCACGCCAGGAGCCCATCACACAGAAAGGTTTTCATCTTTTCCTCAGCTCGTAATTTTACTGTTTAAATTTATTATTTTTATGTACATCCCCCCCGTCAGTCTGTTCAGTGTCTATGAGTCCGTGTCTGTTTGTTGGTTGATTGTGTTCTTTAGATTCCATGTGTGTGAGCTCATAGTGCTTGTCTCTCTGCCTCACACTGAGTGGCCAGGCTATTTGACCACCTGACATTTGTAGGCAAATTAGCCATACACTGCATCGTATGGGATATGGAAGCTGAAGGCCTATTCGAGCACCTTTGCTGTCTGCAGTTACCAAGACAAAACGTCTCCAATTCGCAGAGGAACACAAGGATTGGACAGTGGAGCATTGAAAAAAAGTCATGTGGTCCAATGAATCACATTTCCAGTTGCTTCATGCAGATGGCAGAGTGAGAATTTGGCGGAAACAGCATGAAAGCATGTACCCCACATGCATGCGTGCAACCCTTCAAGCTGGTGGGGGCAGTGTTATGATTTGGGCATGTTTTCCTGGCATGGTTTGGGCCCTTTAATTCATGTAGAACAACGTCTGAATAGCACAACATACCTAAGGATCGTTGCTGATCAAGTTCATCCTATCATGTTGATGGCGTATCTCAATGGAGATGGCTTCTTCCAGCGAGACTGCGCCATGGCACGGTGCTCATATTGTGGAGGAGTGGTTTCAAGAACATGAGGGAGACTTTACCTTGCTTAGATGGCCCCACACTCACCAGACCTCAATCCAATTGAGCATTTGTGGGACGAAGTTAAAAGAGCCATCAGGCAGCTGGTTCCACAACCATCAAATCTCACAGTGCTATTCATCAGGCATGGTGTCAGATTCCTCGCATCACCTTTCAACATCTCGTGGAGTCAATGCCAAGAAGAATTGCTGCAGTATTGAAGGCAAAAGGTGGCCCAATGAAGTATTGATGGGGTGGTCATCATAATCTGGCCACTCACATTCAGATATATCCCACGTTCAAAGGCTGTTATATCTTCAGAAAAAAATGACTTCTACTGTCGTGGTAAACAACCTGCTCCCCTATTTATAATGGTTTGGCCCTCTAGCAACTTCAGTGTGAAATTATAGCTAACTTGTCAAGTAGTCGTCATAATCTGGCCACTCTGTATTTCACTGAGTGCTCTCTAGGTCCATCCATATTGCTGCAGATGGTGACCTTCCATTCCTTTCATGCACACGAAGGACCCCATCACATGTATGTCTCACATCTCTAACGTGTCTGTCCATGGACCAGGCTTCTTCTGCTTCTTGATTATGGGTAAAGCTGACATGAAAATGGGCTTCCCGGGCACCAAACATGGGGTATGTTTTATCTTTTTTAATCAGGGTTTTTGTTTCCTTCAGATAAATACCTAGAAGTGGAATCGCTGGGTCATAAGGCAATTCCATTTTTAATTTTTTTTAAATACACTTTTATTGATTTCAGCGAGGGATAGAAACAATGAGAGAGAATTATTGATCGGCTGCCTCCTGCACGCCCCGCCCTGGGGATCAGGCCCACAACCTGGGCATGTGCCCTGACTAGGAATCAAACCATGACCTCCTGGTTCACAGCTCAACCACTGAACCACACTTGCCAGGCCGTTTTTAATTTTACTGTTTTCCACAATGACTACACCAGTCTGCATTCCCACCTGCAGAGCACTGCACTTCCCTCTCCCGTCCTAGCCAGCACTTGGGTTGACATATTGATGGTAGCCACCTGGCAGGTGTGAGGTGGCACCTCGTTTTAATTTGCATCTCCTTGGGGACACTAATGCTGAACATTTTTTCATATGTGTCTTGGCTACTCATCCTCTTCGGAGAAGTGTCTATTCAGTTCCTTTGCCCACTTTTAATTGGATTTGTGTGGGTTTTTTGGTGTTAAATTGTATGAGTTCTTTATAAATTTTGGGTACGAACCTTTCATTGGCTGTATCATTGGAAAATGTCTCTCATTTGTTAGGATTTTGTTTTGCTGTTTTCATTGTGCAAAACTTTTTGGTTTAATGAAGTTCCATTTATGTTTTGTTGCCGTTGCCTGAGGAGACATATCCAAAACGGTATCGCTAAGAGCAATGTCAGAAAACTCAGTGTCTCTGTTTGTAGGTCAGCGGTACAACCTTTTTCCTCTCATGGCACACAAACTAATTACGAAAATAAAAGAATTTATTACTTTTTTTTTGCCCATCTAACAAAAAAATAGGAATCATTTTTAGTTCATTCAAACCAGACGGCTATTGTTGTGTTGGCATTTTTTTACTTGACAATCTGAGGAGGAAGGGGTCAGGTATTGCTTTTAAAAATTCTTGTGGCGTACTGGTTAAAAATCGCCGCTCTCGGAGTTTATGATTTCAGGTGCTACACTTGCTTATTTCTGTATACGGTGTAAGAAAGTTTCATTTTTTTTGCATGTATCGATCCAGTTTTTCCATTTACTGTATGTATTGGTTTTACGCCACTGTATGTTCTTGCCTCTTGTGTCAGAGAGTAACACACCTGAGCGAGGATTTACCTGGCTGGCGTTCCACTGGCCCGGATGTTTGGTGCTGGTGTTGATGTGCTTTGGTTGCCGTAGCCTTGCAGTACAGTTTGATATCAAAGAGCATGGCACCTCCCACTTGGTTGTTTCTCACGTTTGGCTACTTGGGGTCTTTTGAGGGTCCATATGGGGCCATTCCAGGCCCCACACTGAGAGGAAGTACACAGAGCCCAGCAGGGCTGCCCGTGGCAGCAGCAGAGATTGGCATCTGGAGAGTTCGAGGAGGCTGGATGGTGGGACAGCGTTCCAGATGGAGAGGCTGCACATACAGCCCTGGAGACCTACAGTGTCCCCTCAGACCTACTCGCCTGAGCATGTGCTATCAGTTCTGTTTCTGCAGGGGAATCGCCGGAAAGCAGGCGGCAGAGGGAGGAGTGGAAGATACAAAAAAGATACAAGTGAAGCTTGTAAAGAAGTGAGAGACCCCCAGGACAGACCCACAGGCGAGAGCGCGCTGTCATCAGAGTGGGAACTGCCAAAAGTGAAGCGGCGAGGAGAGAGGTGGGGCTGCAAGCTCCTGTGCGCGTGATGACAGACGCCCTGACTAGTCAGCTGTCCCAGCCACAGTCCCTACCTCAAGGGAAGTGGGAAGAGGGTGTCCCCTGGGAGGCAGCGAGCAGGAGGCATGCCTCTCCCCCGCTGGTCTGGCTCCTGCTCAGCGGAAGTGCTGCTGGGCCCCTCGCCCCAGGCCCCACCCTGCAGCCTCAGAGCAGCCACTGCAGCAAATGGCATTTATTATCAAAGGGAGCGGCTCCCAAGTACATGGCTCTCACCTCTGGACACGTGACAGCCCTCAGCAACAGGCACTCAGTGTATCCACCGTTCGGCCGAGGCCGCAGTGCTCAGCTCTGCAAACCTGGGTGCCCTTCCACCCTGGGACCCAGAGTGTGGTTCCCTTAGGCAGCCACCTATTCCTGCGGGATGCAGCGTCCCAGGTGCAGGTAGGGGCGGAACCATCACCTTGGCCCATGAGCTCCTGCTCCAGCCCTGGCCTGGCAGCTTAGGGACCCAAAGCCCAGCCTCGGTTCCATAGCCCGAGGGGGACCAAGGTGAAGGCCAGAGCACCCTCTACCCAGATCTCAGGGTCCCACTGTCGCAGGCCAAGAGCACCAGTCTGTCCCCCCCCGGCTCACAGGCAGCACTCGGCCACGTGTCTGAAGAGCTCCTCGCCCTGCTCGTCGCTAAAGCACTGCAGGCAATGTGGGCACTGCAGGTCCCCCTGGCCTCTCCGGGCAGTTCCCGGGCACCCGCCCGCCGCAGGGGGGGCCAGGCCCTGGGGTGCAGACACAGGCCTCTGGCCACCAGGCACCACCACCTCTGAAGGACTGGTCTCTGCGCGCTTGGGTGCTTTGCTCCCCGTGTGGATCCGGCAGAAGCCTGGCTCTTGGGGGTCCTGGAGAAAAGGCAGAGGGTGTAATGGCTGTCTGTCCTCACCCTGCTTCCTACTTGGCTCAGAGCCCAAATGAGAACAGCAGAGTGGCAGGAGGAAGAGCGGAGGCCAAGCGGCAGCTGGGGTCACAGCTCTCCTTCCCGGGTACGGGCGTGCTCCCTCGCACGGCAGGCAGCCCTGGGGGCGGCCACCGGCTGTTACACCGACGCCAGCCTCCACAGACAGGACCACAGGAGGCTTGTCCCCACCACCGCACCCGTGCCAGGTGCCAGGGATGGCTCTGCCAGAGCAGGAAATGGGTCTGAGCAGATAGAGGACTTGGCGTTCATGGGAAGGAGAGAGGCCTGAGCGCTCACGGGCCGACCTCACACCCACCTGTCTGCGTGCCTGGCGCTGCAGGGCCGCCACCTCGTCCTCCAGCTCCTGGATCCTGTTCTGCGCCCGCTCTCTATCCGCCCTCTCCGATGTGAAGTCGTCCTTGTAGGCGAGGATCTGAAGAGAGCAGGCCCTCAGCCATCACCATGCTGCACGGGGAGGGACTCCCCTGTCCTGCCCCTCCTACCTGCTGCTCCAGCATCTGCTCCCGCTCCCGCGCCGCGGCCAGCTCCCTGGCAGCCCCCGCACACTCGCCGACTCTCTCCTCCAGCTGCCTGTTGAGCCTGGCTATCTCCTTCCTCATCAGCTCCGCCTCAGGCTGGGGAGCCTGCAGCCCCCGCAGCTGGGCCCGCAGCTCCCGCACATACTCATCCCTGCTGGCATCATAGCGCTGCCACTTGGCGTTGAGGTCTTCCACCTACAGGCAAGTGCAGTGAGTGGCTGGCAGGGCTGCTCTCCTGCCCACTGAGCTGGAAGCCATTGATGGGCGAGGAGGAGCCGAGGGAGGGGCTCCGTGAATGGAGGGGCCTCTCCGCTCCACACAAGAAGCGCCTTAAACACAAGTGGACGTTTCCTGCCTCGGGAGCCGTCTGGATAGTGACTCCTGCCCCCTCTAAGGACACGGGAACTGGCAGGCATGGGAACCACAGGATGTTCTGCTCGTCCTTTTAGGGGAAAAGACTGTCAGCCAGAGTGGCCCAAGGGCAGGGCCAGCAGAGCTCTTCCCGCGAGAACATCAGACACTCACATGAGTCACCTGGTGTTTCAATAGCCGGTTTTCCTCCTGGAGCTTCTCCACGGCAGCCTGGACCGAGGCGTCCCTGCCTGCATGTTCTGGCTACAGAGAGAGGACTCGGTCACCAGGTGTGTCGGTCACACGCAGCAGCGGGGAAGGAGCCAGACCCAGGCCCACCCCCCTAGGGCCAGCCACACGCCACCTCCCACCATCGCAGAGGAGGCTAAGCCCACTGTCCACTGAGCACACTCTGCAGGGGCCACGGAGCTACAGGGCAGGCCTGGCTGTGGCCCAGGCTCACCCCTTCCAAGCCCTCGACCCTGTGGTCTCCAGACACTTAGGTCAAATTCACACAGGTTCAGGGGTGTCGTACCCGGAGCCACATCCCACAGCAGCCCTCACAGGGGGCAGATCTAGCTGGAGACTCTCAGGGAAGGTTCCCGGCTCCTCGAGAGCCTGCCTCGGACAGCACAGCACAGGCCCTGCTGACAGGCTCTGGAGAATTCCCCTGGAACCACAGGAAGTGCTGGCCTCACCCGGCGCGGGGAAGCCCCATGACTCAGCTGAGCCCAGGGCTGGGAAGGGATGCTGACTGAGGCTGCGGAGCCCTGCCCAGCCCACGCCCAGGCCCAGGCCCAGCCGACCACCATGCCTGGCCACTTCTGGATGTCCACAGGGAAAGGACAGCGACTCCCACCCGGACGAGAACACGCCTCCTCCCAGGGGCACTTTCCTTTGGTTTGTGACACACGTGTCGCTCCAGCTGCGCCGGTTCTCAGGCAGAGTGTCTCCCATGAAGCTGAGCATGGGAGGGGCTGCCAGCCCAGGCAGCGAAGTGCATGAGGAGCCACTGCAGGGGCCCAGCCTCCCCTCACAGCAGCCGGGCTTCGGCCCATCGCTCCCTCATTCCCTCTGCTCCCGACACCCCCTCAAGAGCCCCTGTGGCTCCATCTTATACTGAAACCCTCAGTGCGCCCCCCTCCCCCAGCCCCACTCACAGCCACAGCCCAGCTCCGCCCTGTCAGCGGGCCCACCCGCCCCTGCCTCCCCCTGCACAGGGCCTGGCCCAGACTCCATCCTCGCTTCCCGATGAGGACGCAGAAGCCGTGCTGCAGGTCTGGCCCTGCCCAGAGGCCAGCTTCAGAGATGGTGGCCCGGCTCCACGGGGCTCAGACGCAGGCAAGCAAGGCTGCGCTCAGTCTTCCGCACAGGCGGCAGGGGGAGCACTGCCCCTCACCTCTCCCCGCAGTTCCCAGCCCCGCCTGTGTCCCCGTGTCCCCACCAGGGCCACTGCAGGCCGGGCGGGCGGCCCTGTGAGCCCAGCTTTCCTGTAGCCTTCTGCATGCCCCATTGTTCATTTTATTTTATTTATTTTTCTTTTTAAATTATTTTCCTTTTTATTCTTTTTCTTTTCTTTTTGTCCCATTATTTTATTTTATTTTATTTTATTTTATTTTATATTGGTTTTTTACAGAGAGGAAGGGAGAGGGATAGAGAGCTAGAAACATCGATGGGAGAGAGACATCGATCAGCTGCCTCCTGCACACCCCACACTGGGGATGTGCCCGCAACCAACGTACATGCCCTTGACCGGAATCGAACCCGGGACCTTTCAGTCCGAAGCCCAACACTCTATCCACTGAGCCAAACTGGCCAGGGCAGTCCCTTCGTTTTAGAAGGAAGCCCTGAGGGCAGGCTCTGCCTCAGAGAGGTGGCTGGGGCCCGGCCTCAGTGACAGGAGGCTGCTGGGTCCGCGGCAGGTCCCGCCCGCTGCCCGCGCCTCCCCGCACCGCACCCCGCACCTCCCCGCCCTGTGCACCCCGCCTACCTCAGGTCTCTGTGCCCCCGCGGCCCCCGGTCGTGCCTCCAGACGCTGGGCCAGGTGCTGGCACATGTGGGCTGTGGCCGCCAGAGTCCGGCGCAGCTGGCGGGTCTCCTCGGCCAAGGAGCGGCACAGGGTGTCGCTGGCGGCCCGCGCCCGCTCCTGCTCTGCCACCCGCTGCCGCAGCAGGGCCACCTCCTCCTCCTGCTCGTGCCCCGGACGGCTCCTCCGCTGCTGCGCCTCCTTCTCCTTCTCCTCCAGCTGCTCAGACAGCCTCTCGAGTTCCTGAGTGCAAGATTGGAAGCGGGTTTACTTCGGGGACAGCACGTCAGAGACAACGGTCTCAGCATGAAACACCGCCTGGTTCTGTCGCTGGGCAACGGGCTCGCGCGCCAGCGGAGCCGCGGCCACCGTCTTCCCCACAAGTCATGCGCGGTGTGCAGCGAGGGACCGCGTGGCGCGCACCTGCCAGGAGGGCGGGCTCCACTGGCGCCACCACGGCCCAGCCCGCACTTGGGATGCGACCTGACTTAGAAACAGGATCTTGACCGAGTGAACCGTTAGGATGGAGTCAGATGGACTAGAAGGGACCCTCATCACATGACCAGTGTCCTTGTGAGCAGAGGGAGAAGCCATGTGGAGGCGAGGCATAGAACGCAAGGCTGGCGCTGCCCCCGGCGGGAGGCCGAGAAGGACCCCAGAGCCCTAGGCGCCCGCCCTGCCCACCTGGACGCAGTGAGATGACATCCTGGCTGTGACCACCCAGCAAGGCGCTCTGCTCTGCACAGGAAACGGCATCATGTTTAAAAAGTCCTGACAACTGCACTTTGCTTTCTCCGGCCTTAGCTTGGGGCTTTCCCGTTTTCAAAGAACTCCCCTGAGGAGGCCCAGGGAGAGCCCGTCCGTCCCACGTCCCGCGGGAGGGACAGCCTGGAAGGTGAAGTCGGGAGGAAGCGGCGGGAAGGGTGTGGCCTGCTCCGTACCAGACACCAGGAACCTAGAACCTTCTCTACAAAAACATCACCATCCAGAGGGAAATAAACTGGAAACTGACATTCCTGTTCCCACCAGCCCCTCCACCTTCTGGCACTTCTCTCTCCAGAACCTTTAGAAGCACCAAGAACATGTGCTTCTACTCAGACCTTGCCTTCCCTCTGAGAACTGCCTTACTCCGCCCGCCTCATGCTTTTGAACTTGGGGTTCCAGTTCACAGCCCCCACCTCCGCTGTCACACGCTGCCTCTGTCCTGGTGCCAACCCCCAGGTAAGTGCCCACAGTCGCAGGGCCGCGGTGGCTTAAGATTGGGGTTCAGCACTAATTGGTGGAATTGGGACCCCACCCCCATGAGACGCCTCCAGGTCAGCCCAGCACATGATTGCACCCCCTGGCCCGTGCCCAGCGAACATTCTAGAAACCTTGCCCTCGCAGGGAATTTCCAAGAGCCCACTTTTCCCACTTCCCTGGGGCTTTGCTCTAGAAATGAAGGAAGAGGGAAGGAGAACTTCAGTGAGGATGGCCATCTGGCTCTCTCAGCAGAGGTCTCAGAAGAGACAAAGACGTGAGGTGACAGGAGGGGGATGAGGCCATCAGACCCTGGCAGGGGAAGTGAGTCCCCAGAGGACAGGAGAGTTGGCGGGGCTGGTGGCGACGCTTCCCGGGGCTCCTGGCCATCCCGTCACACGGCAGATGTGGGCGCTTGGGCACAGCTGCCCAGCCAGGGGAGCCCTGTTCTGGCCAAACCCCAACATTCACTTTCACCCAGGAAGAAGCCCCTTGGAGGGGCAGCTGGCATCAGTGCCTCCTCCCAGGCAGCCTGGGCCCCCAGGGCTGGGAGGCCGCGGGCAGGGGCCTCTGCCCATGGCCTGTGGACCCACCCCCTCTGTGTGCCACCAGCTGGGGCCCGTGCAGGCCCCGTGGTAGATGCACCACATGAGAAGCAGGAGGAGGAAGCCCCGTGGAGCCCAGGCTCTCTGCTGGCTGTTCTGTGGCACTGAGCCCGACACACAGCCGCCTGCTTCTTGGCCTTGAAAGTGTGTGTGTCCTTTAAAAACTGACTACTTTTTTTTTAATTGATTTTTTTTTTTAAGAGAGAGAGGAAGGAAGAGAGAGAAACATTGATCTGTTGTTCCATTACTAGTGTGTATGCATTCACTGGTTGATTCTTGTGTGCCCTGACCAGGGACTGAACCCACAACCTTGGCCTACAGGGAGGACACTCTAACCAGGACAAAAACAGACCCTTTCTGAAGGCTGCCCAGCAGTCAGGGCCTGCCCGGGTCTCACTCCACAGCTCACAGGAGCCTCCTCACCTGCCGTGTTTTCCTCGGGCACCTCGGCTCTGCTGCTGTGTCACTACTGTCCCCCCTCACGGCCCCCCCACCCAGGCTGGACCTCCTTACCCCCTGGCTCGGCCATGCGCTCAAAGAGCGAAGCGGTAGGCAGAGGTCTGCCCTGAGCTCATGTCCATTACATGCTAGTTATTCAGATCAAAAGCTGCATGACCGTTCCAGCAGCATGACCGAGACGGCCTGTCCTGGTCCCCGTCTGACACCGGTTTACTCAGTGTCAGTGCACGTTTGTATATAAGACACTGTCATTACACAAACCCGTACAACATGCGACAGAGGGAATTCCACAACTAACACAAGGCCAGAAGGCCAGTCTCCCGCGGAGCCACAGATGCAACAAGCTTCTAAGTCCCCGCCACACCACAGCGAGAGCAGCAGCAGCCATGACGGTGTTCTCAGCCCTCATTCCACCCACCGCACAATGTCCACGCACCCAAGAGCAGCTTCTGCACATGGGCACGCGCAGGCTCGTGGGGTTAGGGCAGCTGCTGGTGTGACCAGGTGAGGAGGCGGCCGTACTGGCCGCCCAGCCTCACTGCCTCCATCAGCTGCAGCTCCCTCACACCCTCTCTGGGGCTGGAGGACCTGGGCAAGCTTCCTTCCTCACTGGTCAAATGAAATGGCGTGAGAAACATCTCTACGAACAATGAGCAGCTCGTCCCTGGGCCAGGGGTGGGGCGTGTGTGATGGGGGGGCAGTTCACAGGGCTCCCCAAGGGCACTGGCCTGGCACTGGCCCAGCCCCACATGGAAGCAAACGCCTGGTTCCGGCTGGGCAATACAGAGAGCGGGACCTGGGCCCTGTCCACTTGTGCACGGCACACAAACCACAGGCACGGCCATCTGCAGAGCGAGTTTGGGTGACTCTGAAGGACTTGCCAGCCTTATTTTTTTTGTCTTAAAAATCAGCTTTCAAATGTCACTGAAAGCCCTGGCCGGGCAGCTCGTTGGCCGGTGTCGCCCCAATATGCCCAGGAGTGGTTCCCGCCCTCGTCAGGGCCCATATGAGAAGCAGCCAAAAGATGCATAAGTGGGACAACAAAGTCAGTGTTTCTCTAAAACCAATCAATAAATTTTTAATTAAAAAAGGCCCAGATCTGATAGCTTCACAGGTGAATTCTACCAAACATTTAAGAATGAACACCAATTCTCAAGTTTTCCCAAAAAACTGAAGAGGAGGAAATACTTCCTGTATTTCCGATGCCAGTATTACGCTGACGCCAAAACAAGGCAGAGAGACTACAAAACCTGCAGCCCAAAGCCCCTTATGAACTCCGAGCAAAAAATTCTCACCAAAATACTAGCAATCCAAATTCAGCAACACATTAAAGGCTTACACACCATGACTAAGTGGGGTTCTTTTCCTAGAATGCAAGGATGGTTAAACACGTGAAAATTGGTCAATGAATGAACTAGGTTTAGTGTGAACATCTCACAATATATACACGTATCAAATCATGTTGTCTACCTGAAATTAACCTATCAATTATGTCTAAAGGGAAAAAAGCAGTTTACATGATCACACCAGTGTTCTGGGCGGGAAACTTCAGTTGGCCTAGCTCCACACTTACCCTACGTGCACTGCCCCCGGCACCTCCCTCCCTGCCTTTCACAACTTGCTTCAAGGAGTGGTCACTCGTGTGCATGTATCACCTGCAATCTGAAGGGAGGAAGTGGGTCTCGGTCGTCTGTGCACTCCTGGCCTCGTGTGAAACAGCGTGCAATTACCAACTTCACACGCTTTGCCCCATCTGGCCTTACAGCCACCTCCTGTGTCGTGCTCCACATTCGCTTCACGCCAGTGATACTGGCTCAGCCCTCCTACCGGGCCTGGCACAGCTCGGGCCTACACACATCCCGAGAGGGGACACACTACACTCAGCACTGGGAGGAAGGAAAACACAGCCCACGGTGTCCACACACATTCTACTTCCACAGGAAGGATTCTCCATGCAAAAGGCCCAACCCACACCTGAGTAGCAATGGTCGGTAACATTCACATCTGAGCACCAACTATGTGGAAGTGACTAAGCTGTGTACTTGACGTGTTAAAACGTGTGTTCACAACATAAAACACAATGTGCCACACACATATATTTTCGACAGGCAATTTCTACAATGTCTCCTCAATGGGGATATGAGCTTCATACAGAGAAATCGGCCTTTCTTGACCCTTTCTGCATTTTAAAAAATATTTTTCTATTGCTTTCGTAGAGGAAGGGAGAGGGAGAAAGAGAAACATCGATGATCAGAGAGGATCACTGATCTGCCCCCTCCTGCAGGCCCCTGACCCCACGCTCAACCACTGGGCCACACCGGCCGGGATCTGTCTGCATTTCCAGTGCCCATCAAATCACTGGGGCGTGCCCAGCCGGGCAGGAAAAGACAAGTGCCCTTCGAATTAATCTACCTGTGGAACGTGAAGGACCAGCCAACAGAAGCAGATCAAAGCATGGTCGCGGGGGACGGAAGGGGTAGGGGGGGAAGGTGAGGGGTTCCCGCCCGCAGGCAGGTGAGCGCTGGAGGCAGCGGGTGCGCGCACCGTCACGCGGGAAACGGCACCGTGTCCTCCTGGAACGAACGCCCACCGATTCCCGGGAACTAAAAAGGGCGCAGACACACGCCCCTTAGCTACGAGGGGCCTCACGCCCATCTCGCGCCCCGCACCCGCGCGCCCAGCCCCGGCCTGCGGGCGCACCTGGCGCAGCGCTGCCTCCACGGCGCCGGCGCCGCCCTCCCGCTGCCGCAGCTGCTCCCGGAAGCGCGCCACCTGCTCCAGCAGCGCGTCCACGAGCGACGGCGCCGCGTCCCCCTCCAGCGCGGCCAGGCGGGCGCGGAGCCGCTCAATGAGGGCGTCCCGGGCGGCCAGCTGCTCCTGCAGGCGCCTCAGCTGCTGCCCCGCCTCGTGGTACAGGCCGCAGAGAGTGGCGGCCGCGCGCGGGGCCCCCTCCCGCCCGCCGGACCCCGCGTCCCCTGACGACATGTCAGCGGGCCAGGGAGGCGCACAGCCTTCGGGCCACTTCCGCGCCGGGTCGGGGCTGGACACCACCTCCCGGAACTTTAGTCTGCGAGCCCCGCCCCTCCGAGAGCCGGGGCCCGCCCACCGCCGGTGTAAGCCACGCCCACTTCCCAGTGCCAGGACCCGCCCATTGCCCAACCCCGCCCACCGCCGAGTGTAGGTCACGCCCACTTCCTGGTGCCAGGACCCGCCCCCCCAAGGGCCCAGGACCCGCCCATTTCCAGGCCACGCCCTCCGTCCTGAGCCTGGCCTGGGCCCGTGGCTGTCCACACACGCGCCCGCTGGCCTCTCCCTGCGGCCCCATCGCCCGGCTTCTGGGGAGTTTTCGGAGAATCGGGCCCAGACGTGGGCAAGGGTTGAGCGGCCTCTGATGTAGCTACTGATGGGAGGAAAGAGGGGGTCAGAAGCGACCCCAAGTGTGGGCCCTGAGCGCGGGCCCACACCCCAGCTGCACGCCTGTCGGCTCCTGGAGCAACAGGGAGAGAGACGCCCCCAGAGCCGAGCCTAGCGAGGTGCCTGCCCTCCCCGCCGCGTGCCCTGCTCCCGGGACGTGCCTGTTCTTGCAGCAGAAGTCCGCAGGGAGCCGGCCCTCGCCACGCTCGCTTCTCAGCATCCCTTTCCGTTCCCCGGTGGTGTTCCGCGGCCCCCCGCCTATTTTCGCTTTCAGGGTCCGAGTTTTGCCCACGCTGATGCTCGAGCACAAGTGCGGTCTTCAAAGGCTTCCTCCGGCCGAATCGGGGCTGGCCGCTGCCCCGGGGGGTGCCCCTCCTGGCCCGGCCCCGCGAGTGCATCCTGCTTCTACCTCTTCGCCTCTTCCGAGCTGGCCGGGGCCTTGCAGCAGCAAAGCCGGCTGCGCTGGCCTCTGAGAGGGAAGGCCCGAGCCGTGCCCTCCGCACCCGGCGGGGGTGGCGGGGAGAGCTCGGCGGGCACCCTGCCTGCCGTCCTTCGGAGGGACATTCTGGGCGCAGGCGGTGGGGCCCGGAGAGCTCGTAGAGCGCGGCGTCCTCAGTGCTCAGTGAGGTGTAACCCCGCGCAGGTCCCTGTGACAATTAATCAGGAAACCGCCCCAAACGGGGGCGGCCGGCCAGAAGGGGGCGCTCTCACCCAGGACCACTTGATGGCAGTTGAGGGAAGAATCGTCCATTCCCCTGCAACTGGCCCCAGCAGGTAGGGATGCGCGGCGGGCCCCGCGCGGCTCCGTGGCTGAGCGCCGATCCAAGAACCGGGAGGTCGCGGTTCCGTTCCCCGTCGGGGCACAGATGCCCCGGGGTGCGGCCTAGATCCCCAGTGCGGGGCGTTCAGGAGGCAGCTGGTCCATGATTCTCATCATGGATGTTTCTGTCTGTCTCCCTCCCTTCCTCTCTGAAATCAATTTTTTTAAATGTACAGCTGGTCCTCCAATAACCTTTTCTTTAATTATAAGATGAGAAAAAAGTTTCCCGGCTGGGACCACTTTCTGGAATTTACACGTGTTCCATGTGTGTGTGTGTGTGTGTGTGTGTGTGTCTCCCCACATCTCAACAAAATGCACAGATTACATTGTGAGTTGAATGGCATGTCCGTAGTGTCCCAGTCGGGGTGAGTGTGGGTGTGGGTGCTCCTGCAGTGGAAGGGCGTCCTGCCTGGGTGGGATCCCAGGAGCCTTGCCCCCTGAGCTGTCGGGAGGACTGGTCGCTTGTGACCCTGACCTAGAATAAGCAGGTTGGGAAATAGTGATCTTTGTCTTCCTTAATCTTTCTTAAATGTATTGTAGCTCACATTTATCTCAATGTGTAGTATTAGACGTGTTTTGAGTCTCTATTTAGAAATTTGGTATTTTTCTGACCAGAAATATGCTGCAGCAACTTAACTCTTTGTTGTTGTTGTGAATCCTCACCTGAGGATGTTTTTTACATTGCTTTTTCAGACACCGTGGAAGAGAGGCAGGGAGGGAGAGAGAGAGCGAGAGCGAGAGCGAGAGAGAGAGAGAGAGAGAGAGAGAGAGAGAGAGAGGAACATCGACTGGTTGCCTCCTGCACACTCCCAACCAAGGTATGTGCCCTTGACCAGGAATCGAACCCACAACTCTTTGGTGTGCAGGCCGACACTCTAACCACTGAACCACGCCAGCCAGCTTGGAACTTAACTCTTTTTTTTCTTTTTTTCTTTTTTTTACAGAGAGGAAGGGAGAGGGATAGAGAGGGAGAAACATCAATGAGAGAGAAACATCGATCAGCTGCCTCCTGCACATCTCCCACTGGGGATGTGCCAGCAACCAAGGTACATGCCCCTGACCGGAATCAAACCTGGGATCTTTCAGTCCACAGGCCGACGCTCTATCCACTGAGCCAAACCGGATAGGGATTAACTCTTATTTATACAAATTAACCTAGGGTAAAATTGGTTTTGTTATATGTCGTTTGCTTAAAGTCAGTTTCCAAAAATCTATTGCTCACCACCCTACAAAATCAACTAGGTATTGTCACCAAAAATAATTTATTTGTGAAAAAGAAAAGATTTCGGTCTGGTATGTGCAGAGTTGGGGAGCCAGGTGCACACACTGAGGGAAGTCAAAGGGAGGGGCTGCCCGCCAGACAGCTGCTGTGAACACTTCTTCCAGCTGGACATTCAGGGGAAGGGCCCCTCCCACCCACCATGGCCCCGCCCACACGCCATGGCTCCTCCCATGTGTCATAGCCCCTACCACACACCCTAACTCCTCCCACATGCTTTAGCCCCTCCCACATGCCCTAGCCCCCTCCCACACATTATGGCCCCACACGCCGTGGCCCCGCCCATGTGCCCTAGCTCCTCCCACACACCCTGGCCCCTCCCACTCGCCCTGGCCCCTCCCATGTGCCCTAGCTCCTCCCACACACCCTGGCCCCTCCCACTCGCCCTGGCCCCTCCCATGTGCCCTAGCTCCTCCCACAGGCCCTGGCCTTCTGTCCAGGTTAAGGGCTCTGTGGTGAGCTTTGTCACTCCCTGTTCCTGGACTTGGCGTCTCCCGGGAGAAACCAGCTCCCCAGCCACCCGGCCAGTAGGAGTGAAGAGACCGTCGTTACCCTGCGCTCACGCGTTCCTCCAATGGACTCTCCTCCCAAACAGCCCGCTTCCTTTTCTCCCGTGTTTGTGGGACTTGGCGGGCTTATTGCTCAGGCGGGCTTGTCTCAGATTGCAATTCCTTGCTGTCCCTGATTAAACCCGTCTTTTCTGGTAAAATAACTGAGTTTCACTTTTTTTTAATATTTTTTTTGTTAAGATTTTTCAAGATTGATTTTTAGAGATAGAGGAAGGGAGAGAGAGAACCATCAATGTGAGAGTGAACCATCTATCGGCTGCCTCCTGCATGCCCACCCCCCACCCAGGATGGAACCTGCACCCAAGCACGTGCCCTGCCCGCGAATGGACCCCGCAACCTTTCGGTGCAGGGATGACGCCCAAGCAACAGAGCCACCCTGGCCAGGGCCGGACTGTCCTACGTTTCAGGTTGACAGCGGGAGCGGGCTCCCAGGGTAAGGTGAGCGCCTGAGCCTGTCCCTTGGCACTGGGGGTCACGTGTGTTCGAGAAGGAGAGGCTGGATTGTAGGGGTACATGCAGCTGGGGAGCGGCCCCCAGAGCGACCCCATCTCCGAACACTGCCCCCGCGGACCCGCGTGACCGGGCGCTGACTCCTGCCACTTGGTCTCCAAGCAGCGGCCACTGCTCACCCTGGGGGGGCTCGCTGGGGGGAGCCATGCGCATCATGAGGACACTCGGGAGCCCTGCAGAGGCCACTGGAGGGGCTGGGGCAGGCTGAGCCATGCCCTCTGCAGGCTGTGTGCACACAGGGGGCCACCTCCACCCCAGCTCCCAGGCAGGGGGATCCAAGGAAGCCATCCTCTCCTGGTCCTGCGGGAGCTGAAGCGTTTGCACCTGGGACCCCTGGGAACCCAGAAGTTTGGGGAAGGAATTGGGGCCCGCCTCGCCCCTGGTGTATTTGAGCAGCTGTGGGCATCATCATATTTACCCCTAAAGGCAGCAAAGGGACGAAATTCTGGACCCTGAGGCTGAGGTGGGGGGCATGTTCAGACAGTGCAGTTCCAGCCCCCCTGTTGGGGGTGGGAGCCTGAGCTGGCTCCTCCCTTCTATTCCACAGCCCCTTGTCCCTGCTCTGTCCCCAGAGCCCTCTCTGACCTGGCGCCCTCTCCTTCAGGGGGCGTGGGGCTGAGCGCAGGGCTGTGGCCAGTGGAGGTGGAGCAGAGGGAGGCCTGGACAGGACCCTGGGGGGAGGGGGAGGGCAGGCCCCAGGAGGGCCCTCCTGCCACACACCTCTGGCCACAATGCCCAGTAGCCACGCGGAGAAAAGACCCCTGACCCACCCGCACAATCACTTCCTTGAGGCTCCCTCGCTCTCTCTTGCTCCCCCCTCCCTGGATCACTCCTGCACCCTTTCCTCTCCCCTTTTCCCAGGCGTGACCTACCTTTCTCTTTCCTAAGCTCCAAGGGCCCTTCTTTTGCCTCTGTAACTCGTTTCCTGGGCCCACCCAGCCCAGCTGGCTCACCTTTCCTACCTCTGTGACTTTCTAAATAAACTTTCTTTTATAATTTGGAAAAAAGAATTTTATTGAGCCAAAAAGAGGACACACCTGGAAGCAAGATGTCAACAGTGAGGTAAGTGCCTCAGAGTGACAGTGTGCGGCTTTTTTTGTGCACGGGGTGGGGGCCGGGGGGGTTCAGGAGGGAACTCGAGGAGGTTACCAGGGACGGGTTTCCAGGACAGGTCTCAGGTGTGTGCTCTCCCAAGGCAATAACGCTTATTCCAAAGGTGCCTCAGCCCAGCCTTGGCGGGTGTGGCTCAGGTGGTGGGGGCATTGCCCTTGCACGGAAGGGTGGCTGGCTTGATTTCAAGTCAGGGCACATACCCCGGTTGTGGGTTTGATCTGATCAATGTTTCTCTCTTGTCCCTCTCCCTTCCCCTCTCTCTCAAATCAATAAAAATATTTAAAAATGTTTCCTGATAGATTGTGTGGCTGGTAAAATAAGGACCTCCCAAAGGTGTCCCTGTCCTAACCCCAGAACCTGTGGCCACGTCACCTTCCCTGGCGAGGGAGAAGCAAGGTTGCGTGTGGACTGAAGCAGCTGAGCAGCCCAGCCGGCCAGTGT
>PVJC01023324.1:0-26500 GCA_004026665.1 Murina feae | reverse complement strand
AGTGTGGGGGCCCTGCTACGGAGGGCACCTCAGGCCCTCTTCCTCGTATGCGGGGTACAGAAAAGGAAGCTCTGCCCCACGCAGCAAGGAACATGTTTGAATTTTGGGGGAAAGGTGAATGAACAAAATTCTCCCCACTCAGGACCTTGAGGGAAAGGAGTACCCAGAAGAGTCAATGCTTTGACTCATGTACATAAAACCAAGGGGGGAATGGAAGGGCGG
The DNA here is from genome assembly GCA_004026665.1 of Murina feae. Classification (NCBI taxonomy): domain Eukaryota; kingdom Metazoa; phylum Chordata; class Mammalia; order Chiroptera; family Vespertilionidae; genus Murina; species Murina feae. The sequence continues at coordinate 26,278 of PVJC01023324.1, read as the reverse complement.
AAGGGCGGTGCAAGCGTGAAGATCTGCCAATAGAGATGCAGAGGAAATGCCCAGCCAAGGACCTTCCCTTGACCAATCAACAGGGGCCACACGCGTTACCCCACCCACTACTTCCGGCCCTATAAATCCTTTGTTTTTCCCTGAAACCGGCACTTCCTTCCCCGTCGCGCCATTGTGCAGCGGGCAAGTGGGGAGTCCAAGTTAACTTGTATAATAAAGCTCTCATGTTCTTGCAGCAGTTTGGGGGCTCACTCGTAGTCTTTGGGGGCCACGACTTCTGGGTACAACATTATTTGTGTGTGTGTGTGTGGTACCCAATGACAGAATTCCCTCTTGTTCCCCCAAAATATGGCCTCCCCCTGGTCGGGCACAAGATATGGCCTCAGATCACAGCTCTACCTGGCCTCCTGGGCTCTCTCTATAGTGGACACTCACCTTTACTCCAGGTCTCCTCTCCCAGGCCTCTCCTCCCTCAGGAACACCTGGGTCCTCCCTTGCCTTTCTTTCACTTTGGGAGAGTTTTTGGATCCATATCTCTCTCTCTCTCTCTTTCTCTCTATTTCTCTCTTTCCCCCCACCCCTAATCCTCACCTGAGGATATGTTTTTATTGATTTATTTTTTGACAAAGAGAGAGAGAGAGAGAGAGAGAGAGAGAGAGAGAGAGAGAGAGAGAGAGACATCTATCAGTTGCCTCCCATATGTATCCCAGCCAGGGATCGAACCCACAACTTAGGTATGTGCCCTGACCAGGAATCGAACCATCACCTTTTTGGTGTATGGAATGACACTCAAACCACCTGGCCAGGCCTGGATCTACATCTTTTGAGAGCTCTTAGTAGATACAACTTGTTTCGAGACAGACATTGAAGGTAGCTCTCTGTTTTTAGGAACCTCTTAGGAGTCAGATGGAATATCATCATCATAACAATCAGATTTAACTATTCTGTGAATTTGGGGTAGACTAATTTATTCCTCACACCAACTGCATGAGGCAGGGAGTATCATCACCACTGTGCAGACGAGGAGACTGAGCGCTGAGATGTTACATAATTTGCTCAAGGTTAGACAGAGAATAAGCCATAGGGCTTACAGGGCACAAGGTTCACACACACAGACAATCTGTGATTTTAGCTACTATTCTGTGGTTGCTTCTTAATGTGCTACAGCATCTTCTCCATTGCGGCACAATTTGAATGTTGAGAATTGGAATGGGGACATTTGGACAGACTCATGCAAATATGAGGAACTCCTGGTCCCCTTTGTCCCCTTTCCAGCAGGAGCAGTCTCTCCCCCACTCCCATCCCCAGCTGAGCAGACTAGTTCCTTTGGGGAAGGACCCTGTGAATAACCTCACCCAAGACAGTTGCCTTACAGGAGGATACAGATTCTTCTTAAGATTTATTCTCTCCAAGGTTGTCAGATTCCAGCCATTCTAAGGGGAAAAGTTTAAAGTCTGGCCTTGAAGGGTATAGCTTTATACACTGAAATAATTGCAAGATCTTTTTCATTTACACTGGCAAAACCCTAAGTAATATACATGGAAATGGATTATAAGGCTGGCAGACTAAGAAAAATGGACAGAATGTTGGTTTGGGCCAAGTGAAGTACATTCCAGAGATGGATAACCACTGAACTTTAGTTTCTCCTTTTAGGAATAGGTAAAAGTATATTGGTTTGTAAGGGGTAGCTGCATTGTATTAAGTGGAAGCATGAGTTTGTTGATATTGTTGGTGAAAGTTTAAAAGAGTATAAAAGTATATACAGATGCTGAGTAGCCAAAGTTGTGAACTGTTCTGGGTATTTCTCTTGGGCTCTCAGCCCTACACTTGTTCTACTGTACTCTTCTATACACCAGCAGAGCTAGAAGCTTGAAAACTACATTTCCCAAACTCCTTTGCCACTGACTTCTATTAAAGTCAGCCAATGGGAGGCACTGTTAAGAGATTAGAAGACAGGTGGAAGACAGAAGTTGTTTTTCTGCTTCTAGATCTAGCAATGACCACATTGGGACTGTAGGCTACTGTAGGTGACCAGTTTCCTGAAATTGCAGTGATTGTTACAACCACAACAACAGGTCCCTGCAACAGTGACAGGGTTACTATAGCTGAGGCAATAGCTGCAGCAATGGTGGAAGGAGGGGCATCCACGCTTTCTGCTCAGCATTGCATGGGTACAGCAGTAGAGCTCTGTCAGTCTCCGCATGAGCACACACCAATAGGTTCTGGGTAGCATCATCTTTCCAAAAACCTTGTAACTTTCATAACCCGTTTTCTATGTTAAATTCTCTCTGCTTGAAATACTTAGGTGGGTTCCTACTTTTCTGACTGGATCTTGACTGACACAAAGAGAGAAAAATAATATCTTCTTCTTATATGGTTGTTGTATTAAAGAAGATAAAGATAAAAGGTGCCCAATACAGCATATGACACAAAGGAGGTAGTAAATAATAACTCCACAGCCTCATATTCATTTCTCTCCACTCTTGACCCCTTGTGCCTGCTTCTCTATAAGCTCCGATGGTGGCCACTTTGGGGACATATGCCTGTCCTTTTTTTATCTTCTTGTGTGTACTGCTTGATGATTTGCTCCCTTTACATCTCTTTCCCCTGTTCTTGCAGTCATTCCCTTAAATCTCTTTTCCCCTTTCTCTCTCTCTCTCTCTTTCTCTCTCTCTCTCTCTCTCTCTCTCTCTCTCTCTCTCTCTCTCCCCTTTTTTTGAGTATAAATTGGTGCAGCCACTATGGAAAACAATATGGAGATTTCTCTCTTTTTGTCACCCCTACTTTGACCTTAAAAAATATCCTTTCCCTTCTTTCCTCCCCTCTTCTCTTCCCCAAGCTCCTCCTACTTGTTCCCTGCTCCCTACACAATTAATCAAAAAGGTTCCTGCATTACTTTGAAAGGGAAGTATGGTGCTTATCTATGGTACATTTGCATGAAGAGAAGGAAAGAAAGACTAGACAAAGAAAATCCTGTTTTAGCAACTTTTCATATTCCTGGAAATTCCTAGAAATTCCCTCACAATCTAAGTTTTTATTGAGGCTCAAGGAAAACTCTGCTTTTTGTTGTTGGTGCTGTGGTTTTACTTTTTTCATTACATTTTGCTGCTAATAGAGCAACAGTAAAGTTATATGCAGTATTTTTCTGCAAATGCTCAGTATTTTAATTATATGATGGAGTAAATGAGATTTGTGGATTCTAACAATATTTCTAATACATTTTCTACAGAGAATATTGTTTAAAATTTTTAACTGATTTGTAAACCTTTTTTTGAGGAAATAGTTGTAAATCAGGGACATCCTTTTCTTAAACTAGATTCCCAACAGAGGTTGAAAATTCATACTAAAGTGACTCATTAGCATATGTTTTCAGGAAAAATCAGTCAGGGATTGGGAAGGGAATCAAGGAAAAGAAGAAGGGAAAGCAAGGGTGTCACCCCTTAGTCAACCTGCCTGCATTTTTATTAGTTTCACAGGTGTTTGTCCTTGTTTATGGAATGAGTGACTGAATGATTTCGTCTTTGTAGATATAATCTTTGTAAAGAAATAGATTTATCTCTTGTCTCGCATGTGTTCTTCAATTTTAACATTTCTTTCCCTTCTGTTTTTCTTCTTTTATATTTATAAATAGTAGAATAATCATTCACATTTATGAATTGCTTAATCTAGCCAGGTACTCAGTTGATTTTGTTTATGGGGTATTTGGTATGATCCGGGTATTTTATTTAATACATTCTCCCTGAGATCAGTAATATTGTTGTCCCCACTTTTAAATGGGGGTTGTATATAGATTAAATTATACCCTAATAAATGAATCTGGATCCATCTGACTTTTTCCTCCTCTCCCCTTTACCTCTCATCATCTTTTTTCTGCGCGCGCGTGTGCGCGCGCGCACGCACACACACACACACACACACACACACAGTTATTCTTATAACTATTCACTTTAATGGGAGTCTTTCGCAGATATCAAGTCCCAGTGAGTTTATCAGAGAGGGAGTAAGCTGCCTTGGTTAAAATAACACGGTGCAGTAGAACAGAAAATAAGATGTCATGGCAAACTAAACATTTTCACTTTCACAACATACAAAGGAGCTCCCTACATATAGACTTGACCTGCCCAGAAATTACCAGAACCTTTAGCAGGGGCCAGGTGTTGGTAAGTTTCACCTGAACCCCAGGGAGGCCCAAAACATAGGGCAGGAAAACCAGGTGTCCTCCCTCTGGTCATTCCCCAGCCCCTCTCTATGGTTCAGTCACCTCAGATATTTGTCCAGAAAGTGAAGATGTTTAGTTTGCCATGACATCTTATTTTCTGTCTCACTGCACAATGCTATTTTCAGCAGGCAACCAAGCTCTCTGATAAACTTTGAGAACATTTGAGCCAGCTTAACAGTGAAAAGACTCGGTGCACTCTAAGTTTTATATATTTATTTATTTCACTTTATTCCATGTTTAGTATGACTGAGTAACCAGTTCAATGGGGGGAAAAGGTGGGGTGGGAAACCAGTGTGGATTATATAATAAACCAACCCTGGTTACTGCACACTATATCCCAAGAGTCCCAATATTCCTTTCGAAGTACAGATTCTTAACACAGAGAGATTAAGTGTGATGGGCAGCTGATAGTTCACCCCAATTCACATTATGGCTCTGAATAGCAACAAGCAAGGGTGTACCTCTTCAGATAGTCAGAAGGTGCATGCCTCCAAGGACTGCGTTATCCAGGCAATGCAGAAGCAGTAGAGAAAGGTCTCAGTGAGGGCTCCATACACACAGCACAAAAACAAAGGCACCAAAAATCTGCAACCAAACTCTGGTTAGCAACACTTCCAGTAGCAATAGTACCAAGCGGCAAAGCAAGCCTTCTCACTTAGTGTCCGTATTTTCACCATCTGTGTGGGCAGTCCCCTTCAGCATCACCTATGTTTCTTTCCAGTTTTCAGAGGACCTCTTTTGCACCTCCTATTTTATTTAGGAGAGATTGGACTTGAGTTCTATTTTGTCTGGGGCCTAGGGAATGTAGAATTAAAAAGCTGAAAATTGGAAAGGACTTGAGAGGTCATTGAGCATAATTCCCATCCAATGCAAAAAGCCTCCTCTTGAATACATTGATGATGGTGGTCTCACAACCTTATCCCGTAGCAAACAAAATTGTTGGATAATATCCTCCTATGTAGAGTTTCCAGTGTGATTGCATTTGAATTGTTTTTGTCTTAAACATGTCTTCTTACGGTTTTACTCATTTAACACCTACATTTAGGGACAGAAGGCTATTTCCATGGGCAGGCCACTAAATCTCTGGACAGCTAAAGATGATAGGAAACTGCAAGATCTAATTTTTTTCTCCGTTTAGAAGATGGAAAACTCTGTCCCACACACAACCTCCCAGCAGCTCTGTAACTCTTGCTTTCTGTAAGATGGAGAAAACTGTGTGGCCCTGTATTAGTTTGCTAGGGCTGTCATAACAAAATACCGCAGGCTGGGGAATTTATGTGCTCACAGTTCTAGAGACTGGAAATCTAAGGTGAGTGTCTTGCAGATGGCTACCTTCTCACTGAGTCCTCACACTGTCTCCTCTCTGCTCACAGGCCTCCCTGGGGTCTCTTCCTCTTATAATAAGGACTCGGCCCTGTTGGATCAAGACCTACCCTTATGGCCTCATTGAACCTCAAATGCCTTTTTAAAGGTCCTTCCTCCAAATACAATCACATTGGGAATTGTGGCTTCAACATATGATGAATTTTGGGGGGAGGGAGGAAAGGGACACAAATCAGTCCCTAACAGATTTTCTTGCAGGGCTGAACATGTGCGGGACAGCAGACCTGCACACCCTAGAGTCCTCCCACTTGTTCCAGGCTCAGAGCTCGGGGATACCATGGGGCTGTCCTCTCTTTGCAGAGATGATGGGACACAAAAGGAGCTGGAGGAGTTCTAATTCTTATTTGCTGCCTATAAGCCTTACTACACTCACCCCCAAACACGTTTCCAGGCACCCTGAGGATCCCATAGAGACTCATCTTCAGTTTAAAACACACAGGCTAAGAAATCATCATGGGGCCTTATGAGCAGATAAGTCCTCAATTCCTAAGTGGAATCTTAGTAATCCAATGTTGTGGTCCAAGTCTTTTTAATGTTCTTGACTATTTCCTTTATGTCTTTTTTTTTTTTATTGTGTTCCTGAAAGTGCATATTTTATGAATTAGTAATTACTCTTGGTGAAGCTGGGTATTTTTCCCACCCACAGAAACTAATAAGGTTTTTTTTGTTTGTTTAAGTTCTGATGGTGAAAAGCTTAAACACATACACATTTTGTTTTACATTTTCAGGTTATTTTGCCTTTTGCCTAACTCTAGGGATACATAGTCAAGAAATGCTTGTGACAGGTAAGTAGGTAAACAAAAAATGCTCAGACAAAACATAAGATGGACCAACGATATTGCAGCCAAGAGCTGAATGAAACCAGGCCTTTATGGAAATGAAGGAAACTGAGGCGACACTCAGACTGGAAACTTCTTTCTCCCGAAAAGCCCAGGTGGTCTAACACACAGCTCTGAGAAGGCGGTCCAGGTACAGCAGCAACAATAAATAGAGTAAGAAAATGCACATTGGGACTGAGAGTTTCCTGCAATTATGACATTGTCTAGTCAGCATTGATCACGATGAGACAGACAACACAGACTGCAGGAGCAAGGTGATAGTTAAGGCAAAACCAGGACTGTGGTGGAACTGGAAGTTCCAAACCTGTCACAGAGAAAAAATGATGTGACGGGGAGGGTGGGTAGGTCACCTCAGAGAACCCAGTAATGCCAGCATTTATATATACAAGTGATGTGAGCGTGTGCATGTTCAGGTTGATTGCTTAGGAAATAGCATCTCATTCATTTCATGCTGCTCTCAGGCCTTCTTGAATTTTTAGTAAGAATTGCTGCATCACAAGGACCTTTTCAAAGGATGTTGAAGAGAAGGAGCTGATGAAAGGGGCGGAGGCCAGGGGAGAGGATGGCAATAAACTGACGCATTAAAATCCAGGGTCCAGAATACAAATATTGAGGATGGAACCACCCATCCTTTCTTTCTTCCTCCCTCTTCCTCTTCCTCTTCTTTTGCCCAAATGAACTTCTCATCCAGGAAATTCTTATAAGCATAGGCACTGGGCAAGGCAGGGTGCACTGAACCTGGACTGGCTGAGCTTCCTGCCTGCAGACAGCCATCTCTGCCCAGGTGTGCTGACAGAGCAGGGGGCTCTGGGCCCAGGAGAGGGGTAATTACCCCAGCCAGAGCAGGAGAAGGAAGGTGGCTTCACAGAGGAAAAATTATATGTTCAGTCCAAAGCTGCTGCATTCAAAAGGCAAATCAGAGTTACCTGAGGTATCCCAAGGCAAAGCACTCCTTGAAAGTCACCTCCCACTCCTCAGATGTCAAAGGATCCCATTTCAGATTTATCAAAGCGGCAGGGATTAGCAGGGCCACACCCCCTTCAGCTCCCCTCGCTCCTTCTCTCCACTTCTTGTTTTGTCTAAATAGTTGTTTTGGTGAGTAAGAAGAAAGAATGGGAGGTAATTAGTGTTTCCTGTAATAGTCCATGTTTAGTTTTGTAATCCTGTCAGGTTTATTTTCATGTTAAGCAAAGGAAGTCCCACTGGAATATTATAATCTCTTCTTAGTGTTAGCACAAAGCCTGGTGTTTAAATTAATAGAGAAATTTTCAAGGAAACTAAGGCTCCTCTCAAGAGTGGAGTTTAAGGAGCACAGCATTCTTCTGAGCTCGGCTTGCCCCACAGTGTTTAAGGCTGAGGTGAGAGCTTTTCTAAGAGGCTGGGTAGGGGTTTCAGCTTGAACTGTATGATCAGGTATAGGTTACATCTATACCTGGCATTCTGCTCCTGTGGGGGTCTCACTCTCCAACCCGCTCTGCCTGTAACTGAAGCCCTGGTTCAGGCCTGTCCGAGGCCCCTGGGCCACTGTAACAATCTCCTGACTTGACTCTTACCTACTGCACTGCCTGCGACTGCCTGTGACCACTCATCCCGCTGTGCTCCTCATTTGCTCCAAAGCTCCCAGAGCCCTCAACCCGGGTCCCAGTAACTAGGTCCTAATCCAAAATTTCTCCCTGACCCCCAATCCTCACCTTCACACAGTCATTCCAGGCAAACTTTTGTTCTTCCCTCGTCCATCTTGCATTTTCCTATCCCCATGGCTTCATCTCTTCCCACTCCTTGGTAAGGCCAGACCTGGCCCATTCTTCAGCTGGGACTGCCTCCTTCATGGTGTTTTCTCCACTGCTCCAGGCTGGCAGTGCTGCCTCCCACCCTTTGGATCCCATGAACTCCAGCTCTGTCTGTCTGTAGCACTGAGCAGTTTTCTCTTGGTATAGATTTCTAATCCCTGCATAACTCATGAATACATCTCCTTGCAAGAGGCTGGAACACAAGTAAAGCTGAAAACCTGTTCACCTCCATCCTCACTCCCTTCTCCGTTCCCCAGAGGTAATCACTCTGATGAGTTTGGTGTGTTTGCCTTCTAGGTTGGTGTCTACATTATCTACATCTGTGTATATCTATCTATAAATGTAAATAAATGTAAGCAGACATCAGATACATTACATGTAAACATATATAATTCTGTGCTTGCCTTTTTAAAACAGCATTGTTTTTTGATATCTGCCCATGTTGCTACATATAGATTTAGAGACCGTCTATTCAGCATTCTATGAAGTTTCATCCTATGACAACACTCCACACTTTACTTAGCCCATCCTCCTTATTCATGGACATTCTGTCCCCTCTGCCTGGGAATATTTTTCTGCAAGCTGCCCCAGCTAATTAACATCTAGGTATTGCCTCCACTACAAAGTATTTTCTGACCCTCACACTGAACTGAGTATCCCTCCTCCCCTCTCTCACCACCCCTTCAATTCATAGTGCCAGGAAGATGGCACCCAATCCCCACTCTCCCACTGTCATGTGGGGTAGCTGCTCCTTCCTCCAAAGCCCTGGCATCTGATGGCCAAAGGCCTAGAGGCTTAACTGCGCCCTGGCAAGGACAGCTCTCTCTCTCTCCAGGGAACCACAGTGCTGACTTTTAAAATAACAACATATTCAGCAGCTGGTACACATGTTTGTGTTTTTGTGTGAACTCCGTGAGAGTGGCCACTCATTGCTGTGTCTCAGGAACCCGGCACAGAGCCTGACACTTAGTAGGTCCTCAATAAATGTGCTGAACTCTTTTGTTGAATAAGAATCCTTATTTCTGATTTAGAGTCTTTTCCTTGAGGAATGCACTATGTTTTAAGAAAATGCTTATTCCCAGCTGCACAGTTTAGGTACATAAAACGTGCGTATTGCAATAAATACTTGGCCTCATGAATTTCTAGCCTGTTAAATAACAAAACTTAAAATGCTAGGTCAGCATGTAAAAAAAGATAGCATCATAAATACCAGAAAATTACAGGTTGGTGATTTTTCCCCCCCCTTTGATCTTGGAACTTTTTACCAGATGAAAGAGTGATTGCCTCAGAGAGAGTCTTGAGTAGAGTTTTTCCTTATATTGCTTATTGCTGATCTCTTTGGGGCAAGGAGGGAAGCACCCATTATAGTGGACACCGACCAGGGTGGTGGCTCCCCGGTTCACAACACATCTCCCTTCACTAGTAACGTCCCTGAACAAAGATGTGGGCAGTCAGAGACTATATCTTACTATGTGAGAGGGGTTGCTTGAAGGATAGACCCTGACTGAAGCAGGGTCAATTGGTCTCTCTTCCAGATTTTGAAACTTGATGTTTTATAAAACCAGTGACTGGAGTCATGGAGTAGAGTTAACATAATGGCAGCCCCTGGGAGGTGGTTCACAGATCCCGCTATGGTCTCCTGAAGGTCCTGCTCTGAATCCATTCTTTCCTTGATCTTGTGAGCCAACCCAAGTTCTTTTCAATACATTACCTTTGTGGATACACTCATATGTTCATAAACTCATCTACATATTCCAGGTTAAAACTCCAGGATTTTATTGCTCAAACATTCTCTCATTCTTTCTGAAGGGAGCTGAAACTTAGCCTGATCTAGATATGGAGTAGAGTTCAGCTGGACTGGTCAGCAGTCATCTGTTACACAAGAATTCCTGCCACCTGGGCAAGATGGGAAAGCAATAGAGTCTTCAGCTATCTAGAGCTAAAGGGGAAGACTTGTTCTACTAAAGAAAGAACATTTGGCTTGCCTTTTAAACAGCTATGTGGTGGCCCTAACCGGTTTGGCTCAGTGGACAGAGCGTTGACCTACAGACTCAAGGGTTCCAGGTTCGATTCTGGTCAAGGGCATGTACCTTGGTTGTGGCACATCCCCAGTAGGAGGTGTGCAGGAGGCAGCTGATCGATGTTTCTCTCTCATCGATGTTTCTAACTTTCTATACCACTCCCTTCCTCTCTGTAAAAAAAAAATCAATAAAATATATATATTTTTAAAAGACAGCTATGTGGTTATAAAAGTAGAGGAAATTTGATGTAATTCCTATCTTGAGTTTGCTAATCAGCATGACAGCACCAGTGGTGTCAAAATACCCCATCTCATCAATCATGTGAACCAAAGCAGTGCCCTAGACTTTAGGAAATTAAACATTGACTATTCTAAATAGTAAAGATAGCCATTACTATAGAACTATGCCTTGCAAGGAAATATGGCTCAAGAGGCTTTAAAAATGAAATTTTAATGATGAGATTGCAAATAAGTACAAAGAGGAAGAAAAAGATGAGTAGAGAAACAGTGTGATTTCTTCAGGAACTCCCTGGTAAGCCCAGATTTTTAATATGAAAGAACATGGTCCCCAACTCACAGACATCGCAGTCTGGTGGAGAAGATAAAACGCTTAACCTAATAATTCAAAACCAAAGGGGAAAGTGCTGAGAACCCTGTGAGAGAGAGTGGGAGGTGACAGAGCAGCCACTTCCTCCTGGGGGGTAACATCCTGTCCTGGTCATTATTTGTTTTATATAGACTAGATCGGGCTCTTAATCACATTATTTTTACTCACTCCTCTTTTGGGGCACCTAGTAAGTGCGCTGTAAATACTGTATTGCCTGAGTAGTTGATCTGTATCACATTAAAGATTGCTAGCATTAGTTGAGCCTTGAGTAACTATCATTTACTTATTACTCTAATGAAAGGCAGCTTGTGGACATTACCTCATTCCATCCTTACGCTATATCTACACTTAAGTTGTATTCTTCCCACGTTATGGATGAGAGAACTATCTCTTGGAAAATATAAAATTACCTGCCCAAGACCACACCGCTAGGAAGTGGTAGAGTCAGGATTCAAAGCCAAGTAATTAAGTCTTCCCATTCTACTCTATGCTTCTTGGGAGATGTTGCAGAATATGAAGCCCAACTCTTCATTTTGCCTACAGCCAGGGACACTGGGGTCCCCAGATGGACTGATTCATTTCCCTGGAAGCAGCAGAGGGGAAGAGTCTAGCCAGGCTTCTGTGGTACCTAGCTGTTTTTACCTTTCTTATTCACAAAGCTCTCAACCTGCCCATCAGGACGGACCATTTTTGTACCCTCAGGGGTTGTCTCTACATGTCATCCATCATCTGTGACTCTTTTTTATTAGACTTTTAAATCCTTGAGGTCAGCAATTCTAATCAAATGAGTGCCCAATATAGGATTGAACGAGATTCTTGTTGTTGTTTTAAAAAGATGCAAGTCACGTTTTTATTAGTACTTTGCAGAAGAATTCGTTTTTATAAGGTGTTCTCCAAATCCTATAGGAAATGTATTAGGACCTCATTGATTGCTCTAACCCCAGCTTGGAGGAACCTAACATCTATTTCTGCCTTAAAGTTTTCCATTGGTCTTCTTTTAGTCTAGTGTATTACCTAAAGCTTTCTTGTCAATTGGATATGAGAGTCTTACCATAACGACAGAAAACATAAAAACTCCAAATAAAAAGATTACAATATCATCATACTGTTCCATCAACTGATGAACAGTTAAATAAAATATGGCATAACCAAATAATGGAATATTATTCTGACACAAAAAGGAAGTATTGATTCATGCTATACTATGAATGAACCTTGAAAACATTATGCTAAGTAAAACAAGTCAGACACAAAAGGCCAATATTTTATGATTCCACTTGTATGAAATGTCCAGAATTGGCAGATCTATAGTGACAGAAAAGAGGTTAGTGGTTACCCTGATTTGAGGTAGGGGGAAATTGCTAAAGAGTACATACAGGGTTTCTTTTGGGGATAATGAAAATGTTCTAAAATGTGTTATAGTGATAGTTGTACAACTCTATGAATATACTAAAAACCAATAAATTGCATACTTTAGGTAGATGAATTTTATGTGAATTACATCTTGTTAGCTTTGCCCCCCAGACTGAGCTTTGACAGAAGTAGTTTGACAAAAAAATGGGCCCTTCCCAATTTTCCAACCCCAACTTCACTGGCAGGCAGTATTGCCTTTATTTCACTCTGATTAGTAACAGGAAGCGTTCTGTCTTGACGGGGAGAGATGGGTAAGGAGGCAGACTGCATCCGTTAGTGGGTGCAAGGACCCTTAATGAAAGGCCAGGTTGTCACTAACCACTCGGCAGGGATTGAAAAGGGGCCCCTGGTTAAACCTAAGATTGAACAGACCAGAGAGATGAAAAATTGGGAGATCAAATCTGCTATCCACGGGCCTTGAAAACACCCAAAGTTAATCTCACTGCTGTGGCATTCCTTTTGACTTCTTTCTTTATTAAAGGAGACTTTCTTTCATGTGGTGTTAACTTAAAACACCACTAACAAAGTAATTGCCACTTCAGTATTTAATTTTTTTTTTGTCCTAGACTACAAAAGACAGCTGAGTTTTCCCTCACATCATAAATCTTGGGCTTGTTGTTGATGAATTACCGTGTGTGTGTGTGTGTGTGTGTGTGTGTGTGTGTGTGTATGTGAATTGTGTTTTATATACGGCTCCTATTTCAGTCATTCTGCCAACTTCCTGGAAGCACATTGTTAATGGTCTTAGCCAGCGGTTCTCAACCTGTGGGTCGAGACGCCTTTGGTGGTCGAACGACCCTTTCACAAGGGTCGTCTAAGACCATCCAGCATATCAGATATTTACCTTATGATTCATAACAATAGCAACAATACAGTTATGAAGTAGCAACGATAATAATTTTATGGTTGGGTCACAACATGAGGGACTGTATTTAAAGCCATCAAGCACCAAAGGTTTCGCTGATACTTGTTGGACAGCAGTTTTCCAGGCAAGGAGGGGAGAGTTGATCAGATTCGAGCAATGTGAATAATAAAGCTTTGAGGCTGGGAGGGCGGCACACAGAGGTGATGCATAATTCATCAGGCGAATTAATCAAGTCCCCTTTCCTTATGCCCATTGCAATTACTGAGAACTTGCAGAGTCATCAGCTTTCTCGCCCTCCCTCTGCCTGGTCCCTTATCCTGGCAGCTGCAGAAGCACTGGGTTAGAGTTCCTGGCTGCTGAGGTCCAGTATTCTGGATAGTGGGTACCCAAAACCACGCCTCCCTCCACCTCCACTAGGCAAGGTTTTCTCCCATGCCCCGAACTGGAGAAGCGCACTCAGAGGTTTGGTGTGCAGCAGAGCAGAGAGTGGGGACAATTAGTTTTCTTCATGCTTGGCTGAGCCTTAGTGTAGGGACGGACCGGCTTAGAGGGTGAGGCAGATCACAGATAATAGAAGCTTCATTTCCAACTGACCCTGCTAGCGTTCTGCCAGGCCTGGAGAGAGGAACAATGCCGACCACCGCAAGGAACGCCAGTGCTGCACTCCCACAGAAAAGGAGGGAAAAACAAAAGCAATAGGCAGGCTGTGCCGTGAAATGGTTTCTATAGTCCCCACCAAAAGAATAAAGAAAAGGAAAAAGGCCCTATTGAAGGCAGATGATAAAGTCTGGTAATGAAAAATATATTTATCACACAAACAAGAAGCACACACATGCACACACACATGCACACACGCCATTGTGTGGGCAAATTCCTTCTAGCCCTGGGATGTGTCTCCGAGAATGAAAAAAAAAATCCTCAAATAGAAGAGCCCTCACCAGGTGACCTTGTAGCTCTCTTATGGGTCACCAAAAAGGGCGCGAGGGACTTGAGTTTAACACCACACACCAAAGAAGAAAACAAAAAAGTTTTCAAACCAGAGGGAGAAATGAAACACTCCTATAATTGGGGCTCTTAGCCTTCTCTTCAGTTGATCTGTAACTGTGTAGTAAACCATCTCCAAAACTTACTAGCTTGAAATAACAGCCATCCTATATAATAAAAGGCCAGCCACTCGAGCATAATAACTGGAATGACCACTTGACCAGCATTGACCAAGTCTCAGTCCCTCCCCACCACCCCCCTGGCCCACAAGCTCCAATCACAGCATGGCAAATGGGAAACTACAGCGAAGGGGTGGTGGTGAAGGGGGTGGGACTGGCAAGCAGCAGGTGGCAGTGAGCACGGGATGGCAGCGGGCAGCGGCAGGTGGCGGCAAGTGGCGAGTGGGCAGAAGATGGCCCTGATCACAAGTTAAGCCGAGGGACCCTACCCATGCACGATTTCATGCTCTGGGCCTCTAGTCCTATATAATAAAAGCCTAATATGCAAATTGTCCCCTCTGGTGGTTGTTCAACCAGGAGTTTGACCAGGAAACTGGGAGTTCGACCACTCGCTATGACGTGAGCTAACCACCAGGGGACAGCATGAAACAAGGCCAGTGTCAGTGATGTGGCATTGGCAGCAGCAGTGGAGGTGCTGCAGGCCCTGATGGGCCCCAGTGAGAGCAGGACCATGGCAGGATGGTGGAGCAGGTGAGCAGGCAGTGCCAGGCCAAGGTGGGTGCAAGTAGGGGTCCATTAGCTCCACCAATTGCCCCACAGACAGCAACCAGCAGTGGCAGTGGGGGGTGGGGCCACTACCTGGCTTCCAGGTGCTGAGGGAGAAAGGACAAACAGCAATATTAAAATATTAGAGGTTCAGTGCATGAAAATCGTGCATGGGTAGGGTTTCTAAAAGCTGCTGGCCAGGACCTTCCTTCATTCTGCACCACCCCATGGTGGTCAGAACACATCATAGAGAGCAATTGAATTCCTGGTCAAACTCTTCAGAGGACACTTCACATAATATAGATAGATAGATAAATAGATAGATAGATAGATAGATAGATAGATAGATAGATAGATGTCTTTTAATTATTTTTCTTTCAATGTGCATGAATCTGTGCACAGGGCCACTAGTTTTATTATATACTAGAGGCTTGGTCCATGAATTTGTACACTGGTAGGGTCCAGCTGGCCAGCCCCGATTGGGGCTGATCAGGTCAGGCTGGTGAGGGGGAAGGGAAACGGGTAGTTGGCCAGCCAACCCTGCCCCCTGTTCAAACTCCCAGTGGAACTCCTGGTTGAGGTAATAATTTGCATGTTAGCCTTTTATTATATAGGATGTTTCACAGTTCTAACCTGAGTTTCGACAGGTGTAGTTAGATGATTCATGGGCTCCATGTAATATCAGCTGAGGTGACTTAGTGGCATTCACTTGTCACCTGGGCTGGTCTGAGGGTCCAAGATGGCCTAGGAAAGAATGTCTGGAAGGTTGATGAGCTCAGCTGGACTGTCCACTAGAGCACCTACCTGCAGCCTCTCCAGCATCAGGGCTCCCACACAGAATGTTCCCAGAGGGCCTGGGTCTGGACCCTGGAATGGCATCCCTTCCACCATATTTTGTGAGGGCTTCCTGAGGAGGGGACTCACCAGGAAGAGTATAATCCACTGCACGTTTCTTCACTGTGGGAAGAAGAAAGAGAAACGTGAGGTTATAGATGGCTCCCAGTGTGTGGTATGTGGCATTTGGGAACATTAAAATAAGCAAACAGAATCACCCTTATAATTACTACCCAGCAACTCAAGTCACATGTTTTCATAAGGGTAGGCTTGGGTGAAGCTCTGAGGAGAGGTGGGATATGTGTGTGGGCTAGGAGGAGAGGTCTCCAAATAAATTTTCTAGCCCTGTTTTATTCAGTGGGTAGAGAGTCAGCCTGTGAACCTAAGGGTCAGGCATTTGAGTCCCAGCCAGGAGCATGTACCTCAGTTGCAGGTTTGTCCTTGGCCCTTGTCAGAGCATGTGCAGGAGGCAACCAATAGATGTATTGCTCTCACGTTGATGTTTCTCTCTCCCCTTCTTCTTCCTCGCTTACCTTAAAAAAAAAATCTATGGAAAAAATATCCTTGGGTAAGGATTAAGAACAATTCCTAAATCTCCAATTTAAATGATTTTCTCCTCTTCTGTACATGTCCAACATCCTCTAGTTTTGTACCTAAATAATCATTTTTCAGTGACTGCAGGCTCCAAATGATTTATTTCTTTGGAGAATGAATGAATGAATGAGTGAATGAATCAGACTTAGCTTCATGAAGGTAGAAATTTATCTTAAATGTCTTCTTTGTGTTTATCAAGAACTATGTAGTGCGTTGGCCTTACTGGTTTTTTTGTTTGTTTCTTTTTCATCAGTGGATTCTGACTCCTTTATCCTCGTATAAGTTACTGGGAGGAAAGTTCACTATAACATAGCTTGTCTTCCACTGCCTCAATTTGCCCATCCATTCTTTCTGGATGTTTTCCTATGGGATGGTGCTATGGTCTGAATGTTTGTGTCTCCTCCCTCCCCCAAATTCATGTGGCAATCCTAATCCCTCGGGGTGATAATATGAGGAAGTGGCAGCTTTGGCAGGTGATTAGGTGATGAGGATGAAACCCTCGTGATTGGGATTAGTTTCCTTATTAAAGAGACTTCAGAGGGCTCCCTTTTCCCTTCAATATGTGACTGCACAGCAAGAAGCTGGCCACCTATGAACCAGGAAGAAAGCCCGCATCAGACACTGAGTCTCCCAGCACCTTGACCTTGGACTTGCCAGCCTCCAGACCTGTGAGAAATAAATTTCTGTTATTTATAAGTCACCCAGTCTGTGGTATTTTGTTATGGCAGCCAGGATGAACTAAGGTGATTTTTGTCTCTTTTCTCTAAGTTTACACTTTACGTAAAGAGTTCGCTATCTCCGGTTTACAAGACTTGATTTCATGGAGACAAGAGTTTCTAGGCCCCATTCAGTAGTGAGAGGCCAGGCAGCGACTCTGACAACACAGCCACAAGGAGAAGGACTAGCAACAGAGCTGGGAAAGTCACCCCTTCTGTGAGTGCTTTGCATCTGTCAAATGCCAATTCAGGCTTCCATCAACAGGCGTATTTAAAAGGATACGTGTTAGGGAAATTTGTTATCCGTGCAATTTCAATAAGAGCCAATTCTATTAACTCCTCCAAAGCCCACGCATTATGGCTTGGCTTTCAGGAGTGAGCCTTGAATAAACTTTTCAGTGATTTCACAACACTCCCATTATGGCTGTTCCATTATGAAACAGATGAACATTTTCTTGAACAATTAGACAGGGTTGTGTAGAATAAAGAGTGAGGTTTGCCTGAGATCACGGAAACCTATCTGCTTAGGTGATTCATTTTCTTCCAACAAGGCAGCCCATAACAAGCTTTTTCTTCTGGGGCCTTGTCTTGCTTTCCCATTTCAATTAGTGACAATGGCTGGAGAATGGGAAGAATGTCTTCTTCATGTCTTTGTACTGCATACAAGACTGGCCAGTGAAGAGCCCTGAGGGAGGGAAGGGGAAGCAGCTGCAAGGAAACCCAGTCTGCTTTCTCAGAGAGGCTGCAGCGGTGCCGGGATGGAGTCTGGGGAACCAGGTGGCAGAGCTAAGAGGGGGAAGAAAGACTTGGGTGCAATTCAGCGGGGAGCGGAGTCACTGCAGGCAGAAGGGCAGGCACTGCATGACACTAAGATGCATCACTGCTTCTCACAACTGAGGCCAGTCTGATCCTCGGGCCTTGACCCCTGCTGGGTTGGGCATACTGAATTGTCACACTTTCTACAAGTCATTTGTACATGTTTGTGTCTTGACATACGCCTGCCGTGTTGCTGTGTTTTAGACAGAGAGTTTCGTTGTTTCCTGTCACCAGGTATATCATTTGCTCATTGTTTCAGATACAATGTGAAATGAGATAAATTCAATATCACCAATTCGGTTGTTCATTTATTCATTCCCTCATTGAATGAGCACTTACTGAGCAGACGGCACACATGGATTTCCAGGCATCCCAACTCCTGGGCCGTGAGCTCTAGTTCAACAGAGGCAAGCTTTTTATCTTTTGTGTCTCCCATCTCCATCAAACTACTCGTACCATCAACATTCAATTCAACTTTGGCAAACATTAACAGTCTGCCTCTCTATTCCAGACCCTGTTTCAGGTACTTGCAATCAACAGTGACCAGAATACAGGTCCTGTCTTAGTTTCCTAGGGCCATCTCTAAGAAGTGCCACAAACTGAGTGACTTAAAACAACAGAAATGTATTCTCTCCCAGGTCTGGAAGGTGAGAAGTCCAAATTCAAGGTGTCAGCAGGGCCATGCTCTTTTCAAAGGCAAGGAAGGCAAGAAGGAAAGCAAGGCCTTCCTTGAAACTTACAGCCTGACCTGCATGTCCTGGAAGCACACATAGGATTACAGGGAGTTTTGGGCCTCACCAGGTTATACTGAGATGCTCCAAAAACCTACCTACAATACCCCTTGGAGGATATTCCTCAGTTTCGCCATCTATGAGATGAGACTATACTTTCCACCCCCTTGTCTCAGCAAAGCAGAAGACCGGCCCACAATCAGCCTGGCTCTGGTCTGAAAGCAAGAATTGGGAGAAAGGGAATGGTGTAATTCCAACGCGTGGACCCACACATTGCCTTCATAGGATAATATAGTTCTTTGGGATGACAGAGAATAATTACAGACTATTAAAACTCTTTTCATTATTACCGAGTCCCCAAGTCTCTCCTTTGATTGTGATGAACCTGATCAGAGAAGAATTTTCTCTTAGTATCTATGTAATGATAGAACTTTTCATCCCTGATAGGATGTGCCTAGGATTCATGACTCTCCTATCTTTAAGAGTAGGTTTCTACTGCACATATGTTGAGTAGGGATATCATAATTCTTCCAAATGTTCCTTGGCCCACAGGAATGGACCCATATTTATAGCTTCTTCCATTTCCCTTATGTCTGAGGTCACCATGCCCCACTCAGCACCATAAGGTGGTTTTTCCAGGATAGTAGTACCTAAATTTCCACCCACACCTACACCCACCCCCAAGGGTGAAAACCTGGGTATAATGTCCTTTTCTCAAACAGGATCAGCTGAAACTCTTATATCGGGCAGAAGTTGAAGGAGGTCAGGTATAAAGGAAGTGACAGCCCATGGTCATTTAAGACATTTCCTTTTCCATGAATATCCACTTGTGCACTGTACATTATCTACCATCTTTCCTTTTTGCTTTTCTGGCAATGTTGACTCACTGAAAAACACTGGTTTTTATTAAGCTCCCATTATTGTGACTACTTGTGTTTTATAGGATTGAAAAATTAGAATCCTACTTACCAAGTTATGGTGGAATTTCTCTAAAATAATTTTCATAGCCTATAGCTCTGTGATGCAGATATACTGCTCTACAAATTAGTCACCATTTAGACCATTTTGCAGTAGAGCTCATGAATTTTCCCCTTTCATGACTCTGACCTCTTGAAATCTTTCCATTGAACTTTCTGTAAAGCCTCAACCCCACCCTGCAGCTGGGAAGAGTGTGGTACAGGCCTCATCTCAGGCCAATCCCTAGGCTCTTGACTTTCCTGAATTTCACTCCCTCTCTACAGCTAAGATCCCACTGATGAAGAACGTGGAATTCATTGTCCACTAGACTAGTTAGGGCTTAAAACTTTTTTTTCTTAAAAATATCTTTATTGATTTCAGAGAGGAAGGGAGAAGGAGAGAGATAGAAACATCAATGATGAGAGAGAATTGCCAGTCAGCTGCCTCCTGTATGTCCCCCATTGGGGATCGAGCCCACAACTCGGGCAGGTGTCCTTGACCAGAACCGAACCTGGGACCCTTCAGTCCACAGACCAATGCTTTATCCACTGAGCCAAACCAGCTAGAGCTACCCTTAGAACTTTTATCTCTTGCTCCTGGAAAGCTGAGGACCCTATTCACGAGATGAGAACAATTGGTTTCCAAAATCAGTTAATAAACTTTAGTTTAATTCTTACTGATTCTAAGGAGACGAGAGAAAAAAATATTTCCCCAAACAAAACCCACCATGAACAAGGCTTGCCTACATTCCAAACAGCAATGCATTAGGAGGAATTGAATACATGGGAGGTGCTGAAGAAAAGGAAGCTACGGAAATGTTTTCACGAGAAGAAATGGCAAAACTTATGGGGGATATTGAGAATGTAAGACCTTGAACTGAGACTGATTGGGAAAAAAAATTATGAAAAGATTGTCTGCCTGAATAATAGAGTAACTAGCGACCTTGAACACAGAAGGAGTGTAGAATAGGAGTGAAACAATGAAATCTTTTTAGAACAGAGAATAATACTCACAAGAGGCAATTTTTAAATGAAAGACAGAATGTTCTATAATAGAAATATTGGGGGCCTGAACCACCTTGCAATTCATGGAGCAGGGAGCACCAGTGGCCTTGCCTACAAGCACACGGCTAAGAGAAGGGAGGGCAGCTTGAAATAAGATTATTAATTTCTTTGGAATGAGGCCAGTATAACATCGCCTTGCACAGCTTAGCCAGATTCTTACAAGATCACTGTGAACAATGAAATTTAATGAATATGCAAAATCAAAAGCCAGGGCACATCTGGTTACACCAACAAGATGTTGAGTTGTTTGCTCTTTGAAATGAAAACACCTTGTTTTCCTGCCTTCCATAGACTTTGTAATATTTGCCCTGATTAATAAAGTAGTTTTCATCTAACTTCAGACAAGAACAATTAAACAGGAGATATTATAGGGCTTAATACTTAAAAAAAAAAGATAAACATTAAGTAATATCAGAAAAAAAATGATGCTTTTGTAGACCTTTATTTAAGTACAGCTTGGAAAACTACAGTAGACTTCCTTGTTGCTGTCTACCCAGTATCCTTCCCCTCCTTTGGGGTACTGTATCCTTTTTCTGGGTGCCCATTTCTCCCTTTGGAGAACTGTTCCTGCCTCTTTTCACAGGCGCTGCTGGGATTGCCAGGCAAAGATTCCATGCTGTGGCTCATTACTCTTCTCACTTTTCTGACTTGAAAGTAATGGGAATTTGTCTTTTTCTATTGGTACAGCTTTAAGAAAGTGACTGCTAGGGGAAAATTTTAGTTTTTGTTATCATTATTGTTGAAAAATATTACTGGCAATTTTGCCTAATGAGATTTCTAAAAAAGAAGGAGGAGGAGAAAAAGGAGGAGGAGGAGGAGGAGGGGGAGGAGGAGGAACCTAATAAGTTTTTAAAAAGGAAACGAATGCATGCTTGAGTGTTCATTTATGAATGACATGAAATTCAGAGGCATGATGAAAACATATAGCAAACAGGGTTTTTGGAAAACCAAAGAGAAGGAATACTGCTAACAAGATAAAATGAAAGAGATTGTTTCTTCAAAAGAAGGGACTGGAGTTGTATGTCAAGAGGGAGATTATAATTCTTAGCTCCCAGTGTATAAAGGGTGACCTTGTGGATTAGATGCACCCCATGTTCCTGATGACTTCTAGGAGCAAACCTGTTATTGCCTAAGTTAGTGCTCAGTAATTGTATCTACAGCCATTATCAGTGGCTGTTCTGGTTTTCAGTTGCTTTATAACAAACTATGCCAAATTCAATAATTTAAAACAACAACCATTTTATAGTTTCGTGGGTCAGGAATTCAAGCTGGACTTTTCTGGGTCATTCTTAGGCTGCACATGATGTTAGCTTAACTCACATGCTGCTGCCTTAGCAGGTATGGTATGAAGGCTAGACTCAGCTGGGTGCCTCTCACTCTCCATGTAGCACCAGAAATACAAAAATTTATAGATATGTAAATTATCTGGACTTTAAAGTTTTAATTTAAACCTAGCTAATAATAAATCCGGTATAAATCTCTAATAGAGATATATCTTTTATTCCCTCCTTAGTTTCTTTTGTTTGTGTTCTGTCAGAGTACTTTATGTTTTATTAGGTAAACTTTGGTGATTTACATTTTGCTAAAATAGCACTTATATTATCCAATATGATATTCTATATTTATGTATTATTTGTATATATATATATGGCTAAGTGACTACTTGACCATTCGACTGGTAGCTATGATGCACACTGACCACCAGGGGGCAGATACTCAGTGCACAGGCATGGAAACATGGAACAGACTGATGAATCTCAGAGGGAAGAGGAGAGAGGGGAGAGCAGGAAAAGATTAACCAAAGATCTTATATGCATACTAGAGGCCCGGTGCACAGATTCATGCATTGGTGGGGTCCCTCAGCCTGGCCTATGGAGATAGGGCTTAAACCAGCAGTTCTACATCCCCCAAGGTGTCCCAGATTGCAAGAGGGCACAGGCCAGACTAAGGACTTCACTGGTGCACAAATCTATGCACCAGGTATCTAGTTAATATATAAAATAAACACATTTTAAGAATATAACTCAATAAATATATCTGTATGTGTACACCTCATAACTAACAACTAGGTCAAAAGAAATGTTTCTATCATGCCAAAAAGTCAATAGCCTCTCCAGTCGATAGCTACCCACCTTCTGGGGTATAATCAAATTTTTAGACTTCTATCATCAGAGATAATTTATGGGGTTTTGCTATCATTGTGAATGGTGGGGAAAAACTTCCCTTCATGATTCTGTGCCCTCGAGTAGATTACAAGTCCATAGCCCACCTGTTAATCAAGGCCACTGTTTACCTGTAAAAAAGCCCTAACCTCCCCTGAGTGCCAAACAGATCCAATGGGAGCTGACAGCTTTATGGTGTCCAACCACTGCAAGTTCAGGCTTTGATGCAGTTCCCAAGGTCATTTCCTATGTCCCCTTCTTGAGAATTCCTCTAACTTTTTGCTGTGCATCTAAAACATGCCTGAGTCTTATTAAAGACCCAATTGACGACAATATATCAAAGGCAATATTCAGAGTAAAATGGTCTTCAGGAATTTCACTGTGCTATCTGGTTTTATTTGCTTTGTTTTGCCATTATTGTTGTAACATCTAATCTAATAAAATAGTAATATGCAAATTAACCATCACTCTGAGACACCTAAGCCACTCCCACCAGCCAATCAGAAGGGCTGTATGCAAATTAACCCAGCCAAGATGGCGGCCCGCAGCCACAGAGCTAGAGCAAATAGGAGGCTTCCATTGCACCAGTGATGGAGTTGAAACTGCCTGCCTAGGCCTACGGGCCTCTGCTCAAGGCAACAATGTTTCAATTATAGAAGCCTTGGAGCTGAAGCAAACTGGAGGCTTCCTTGCCTGACTAGGCCTCTGCTCACGGAAACAAAGTTTCAATTATAGAAGATAAATAAACCCCAGAAACCTGATTCCAGCCAGTCTCGCTGGGATGTTGGGTCAATGTGAGCTGTGGGCAGCCTGAAATGGCCCTTAGCCCCTCACCCAGGCTGGCCACACCCCCATGGGGTGAGGATCCCCACTGGGGGGCTTGGCCAGCCTGCAAACAGCCATTAGCCCCTCACCCAAGCTGGCCAGGCATGCCAGCAGGTGGACATCCCCCGAGGGGTCCTAGACTGCAAGAGGGCACAGGCCAGGTGGAGGGACCCCCCACCCCGAGTGCACAAATTTTTGTGCACCGGGCCCCTAGTTTAAAAATAAACCATAGCCCTGTCCCTTCTTTCTTTGAACTTACCAACAATGCTAAAATGGCTGTAAGAAAAATACCCCATTGACTTAGCAAGACTCCTACCAAGTGAGGCCAGAGATTGAGGGCTAGAGGCAGCCTATCTAAGCATATGTGTGTGTGTGTGTGTGTGTGTGTGATATGAGAAGGGGTACATGATAGTTTTCTTAAGCAACAACCTTCAAACAATGCTCCTCTTGCAAGCTTTCAGTTTTTCTGGAACTTGGGAAAATTCATTGACTATTTTATTTGAGTGAATTTATGGACTTCGTAAGCATAAACTTTTCTGTTCCTTTGGACAATCTGTTTTCTAGTTTTCAGAATTTCTTCCTGGTTTTTAGTCTACATATGGTACCCTTCATCTTTCTGTCACAAGCATTTTTTTGTTTTGTTTTGTTCTGTTTGTTCTTACATTTTAATATACTTGGAATTTTTATAGGAATATGAGGTAACTATAGTGATTCGATTTATCAACTTGAACCTGGAAGTTTGATATGAATATATTTCTAAACTAATCTAATAGGGCCCCCAAAACCAAATGCTCCATTAGGAGCAATTAGTTTAATATATTCAGACCTTTTCAGAAAATGCTTGGCTCTTGGTCCTTTTGAAGTAGGAAAAAGAATGAAATTGGGTCTCATCTGATCAAAGTAGTTAACCAATTCTTGGGAAAAAATATACTCCAAGAAATTTATCAATATTTCTCATACTTTGAGAATCTTTCAGAGCTCTCCAAAGGAAGGAGAACTGGTTCAAACCTACATTTTCACCTCCGAAAACTCACCAAAGTAAGCAGTCTCTCACCTTGTATCAAGTTTCATGTTGTCCTTGATTTTCATACCACAAAAGATTAAAGATAATACCACTAATTATGATATTTAAAAAGAGCCCTTCCTGAGAATGATCTGCCACTGGTATTGTACTATATAAAGACTTTGAGAAATGGCTTTGATAATTTATCCTCATTAACAGGAGAATGCAGGAGATTAAAGGTAGCAAGGGTGAATAGCCTCTCATTTTTGCAAAACTTGTGAAACCTTTTATTCACCTACTAAAGCCATTATTATGTAATAATAAAAAAGGAGGTGTGCTTCATCTGTGAGCTCAGAGAGGGAATAAAGACACAAGGAGCTATTTTCTCTCAAGAGAGCTATAGTGTCATAGATTAAAGGTGGAAAGACAGCCATCATTTAAAGCAGCTCACATCTCCAAAGGATATTTATTCACCAACTGATTAGAGTTGGAAATGAAAATGATTCAGTTGGTGGGAACATTACAACTGCCCTTTAAAGTGTGATGGGAAAGATGAAAAGGAGGCTCACTTACCCTTTCCTTAGCATGCAGACCAAGATCAAAAAGATCCGTGTCCTCTGGTAGTCCTAATGAGCCTGTGCTTCTGTTTAGCTCTTCAGCTATTTCCAGTGACTTGGAGGCATGTTGTCTGACAACCCTGACTCCCCCATTGCTGGAGGCAGCAACAGATTTTGTGAATCTTTTGGGGGGGGGGGGTGGCGGGAGGAGGAGCGGGGAGGAGTGTGATTTGATTGAGTTTTCCAAAATGGTAATGGAAATTAATGAAGCCACTCAACAGAACCCTTTATTTCTCCCCCAAAGACTTGCTTCTTTTCTATTGCTACTCATCCCAAAATCTTTACAGTCATCTCCTGCATCTCACTTCCTCTCTCACTTTCCATCAGATCTACTAGCAAATCCTGTTTGCTCCATTTCAAATCTGATCATTTCTCTCCCCTTCCACTTCTTCAACTCAAGTACAACCAATCTATTTCCATTGCTGTTAGACTTTGTGTCTCACTCGGGAACTGAGAGCTCTGAATCCTGCTGCTATCCAAGTCAAAGGGGTAAAGTCAGTTAATGTGCTGGTCCACTGAGAGTCAAAGAGATTTTGGTTTTCGAATGTGATTAAAAGGAGTAATAAATTCAGAAAACAGTCAGTCCCAGAAAAAAAAAAGTCAACACTTCTTTAAAAATTGAAACACTATTTCTCCAAAATCCAATTTGTTTGTTATATTTCATCAAGAAAGGGAAAGACCAAACAGCTCTTACTTTATTTCAGATGCCAAGTTCATATTCAAGGTATCATGGAGCAAAAAACTTCTGTACACAGGATGGCTCCTTAAAATCACTCTGAATCATTAAAATTACCTTTCATTAGAAAGACACAATTAGTTGGTTCATTCTTATGAAAATGCCCACATTCATATCTGTGTCTTCTGTGGGCTCCACAGTTTCCAACATATATTGTCAAAAAAAAAATTTTTATGTACCATTACAAGAAGAAGAAAATACCTAAGATGGTGTAAAAAATTGAGATACGAAAGGCCTGTATGTTCCATGCAGGACTAAACAAGAAATATACTTGCATTTTTCAATCTTGGTCCTGAGTAAAGACAGAAAAAAATTTTTCTGGGAATCTGAACCAAAGAACTGCTCAAGCAAATTTGCAGTCTAAATTCTCATTATCTA
>PVJC01023323.1:0-26405 GCA_004026665.1 Murina feae | reverse complement strand
TGCGCGCGCCTCCGTACCTCTGTACTTTGCTTCCGCCGCTCCTCTGAGTCTCAGACTCTTTTCTAGTTGTAGGATTTTCACTCAGCCAGCCTTCCTGTGGGTGCGAGTGGTGTCCGTGTGTTCTTTTCGTGGTTTTTCTGAAATAGTTTTTCACAGCTGCATTTACGGTGTTTACCTTATGCCGCCATCTTGCTGTCTCCCGATGTTCTGTTTTTAGGACTTAGAAGAAAATTGTAGTTTAAAAATCCTGACATTTGAGTTAGTGAAAATATAAAGTGTGGAGTAAAGTTTTAAGCTAATAAAAAAAATGTTTACAAAAAATCAACTCAAATATTATACAGAGTTTATAGAGTAAAGACCATTGCAATAGGTTTTTATCTTTACAAATATCCAGGTAATTCTACTTTATGTAACATCTTTGTTACAACTCAAGTAAGTATAAGAATAAGGTCTATAGCTAAATTGATTCCATGTCATAATAAAATGATAAAATTCCATGATAAATTTATCAAATGAATCTCCAGGATATCGACAATAACAACAGCTACGTCTAATTCTGATTCTTGATTCAATCTCAGGTTTCCTCTCCTGTGGGTTTTTTCAAAGAGAGACATGGTGCAGTATTTAATAACTTTAAGCATCCTTTCTTTCTGAATGTCTGCCATTGTCCTCACTCCACCTCTCCTGTAAAGCATGCCTTGAGTCAGTCCCAGTCCAGACTCCTTTAAGTTTTTTTTTCTCTGTCTTGTTGTTGGGGTGAACGTTTTGGTGGAAGGGAAGGGGATTTGGTACTAGGGTAGAGAGTCCAGTTACTAAGGTTCTTTGCTAGTCCTTCTGAGATAGCTTGAGTGCCAGCTGAATCTTCTTCTTGGGGCAATGAGAAAACTCCTGGGTTGAGGCTTGTTTAAGCTTTGTTGGTGAGTCCATTAGAAGTCTAGTCACAGCCTGAAGTTCCTCCTAAATTATGTCTCCAAAGAATTCGAGCAGAAGGTGATACTCAAAACTCTCAAATGTCTACAGAGTAGCCTAGAAAGAACTGTATGGCATAGAAATAGTGAGAAAATCCCAAATTCTCTAATTCTCCCTTTTCAATTTCGATGCCTTTTGTTTTTGTTTTGTTTTGTGATCACCCTTATTTTTTTTCTCTAATCTTAGAGGAAAAACTTTTAACTTTTCATCATTGAGCTTTGGGCTGGTTATATTTGGTTTTTGTTATGATGAGGTACATTTCTTACTCACCTGATATTTTCAGAGAGAAGATTGAGGATCCACTGAGCGAACCTTATTGCTATTTGATTTGGATTCTTTTAATTGTTTTCTATAAGTCTTTCACCTAAATAGAATATGGATTTTAAAAATGCCCTCCATAATTTTCTCTTCTATGATAAAGCTTTAAAAGACTCCAAGGTGACTAAAGTTAACACTGTATGCATTGAATACTTGAAAATTTAAAAGAGATTAGGTCTTAAGTGTTCTCCTCACACACACAAAGTGTAATGTAGGTGGTAGATATGTTAATTAGCTTTATAGTGGTAATTATTTCACAGTGTATCTATAATCTATAATAAAAAAAGAGTAATGTGCTAATTAGGCTGGACAGCTGGACGATCTTCAGGATGAAGGTAGGGCTGCAACAGCTTCATCTGTGAGGGCCATGCCCCTTGCATGAATTTCATGCATTGAGCCTCTAATATGTACATAAAAACATACTGTCATACACCTTAAATGTGTACATTTTATTTTCAATTATATCTGATAACTAACAGCATTGAAAGTCTAAGCTTATCCCTTGCCTACAGGAAACTCAATGTCTCTGTTTATGTGATTTCAGGCTCTTTTTGCCATGGAAGAGTTAATTTCCTATGGGGTGGTGATGGGAGGAAATATACAGTGGTGCTTTAATATTTATCTGTTTGGCTATCACATACTTTGCCTTCAGGTGTTATTTCAAAGTTACCACTTTCAAACTTTAAATATATGACAGATGTATTTAATCTACAATGTTTATTAGGATGAGTTATTTTACAATATAATTATAAATTTTTATCCTAATATTTGGTGATAAATTTGAATAATTTGTGCATTCATTGTTATTCAAGTTAAGAGAAAGAGTTGTATGGAATATGGGCATTCCTGAGTGGTTTTTGAAAGAACTCAGGAGACTTAGAAGATGACAATCAGAGCCATTAAAATGTTACATAAAATTACAGAAAGGTGCCCTAACCGGTTTGGCTCAGTGGATAGAGTGTCGGCCTGCGGACTGAAGGGTCCAGGTTCAATTCCGATCAAGGGCATGTACCTTGGTTGTGGGCACATCCCCAGTGGGGAGTGTGCAGGAGGCAGCTGATCAATGTTTCTCTCTCATGGATGTTTCTAGCTCTCTATTCCTCTCCCTTCCTCTCTGTGAAAAATCAATAAATTATATTTTAAAAAATTACAGAAAAAGGATGGTTGGGCAAATAATATATTTTGGAATCTTTATCTGACCATAGTAACTATCCTGTATGTTACTGAAAATTTTATGTATGTGTGCCTGTGTAAATTTCTTACTCTTAAGAAATATTTGGTTGCTATTTCTTTGAGATATTAGGAAGAGATACATTTGTGCAGCACTTTTAAACTTAATATGGCTCTACTCCTTTACAAACTTGAGGATCATTTGGTATATGAAATTTTTTCTAGTTTATTTGATGCAAGTTAAAAAAAAATGTAGCAGCAGATTTTTTTGTTGAATGTTTTTACTTAATCTTAGAAGCTTTACCTAACAGATTTATTTATAAAACCTTAGTTAAAGAAACAGAAAATGTTTATGCTCTTCTTTACTTTGTTTAATTTTCAAAAATAAAGAAATTAAAATCTATTCAAGGAAACAAGCTGTCTGGCATAGACATCTGCCGTAACATTGACCTTCAGGCTACCTTGGCTGCTCTGCCTGACCCGCAGGCGCCTGCATCTTTCTTCACGACTCTTCGTTCTTCTTCCACACTGGCCGCCTTTTCTCATATAAAAGAGAGTGTTTTTGATTAAAGTTATAGGAACGTGAATGTAACTTTTTAGAAGGCCTAAAATCAGATTTCAAAGACTATAAAAAGTATAATTATTTTCACTTATTTCCAGAAAATTCACTATAGATAGTAATTTTTCACACTGTAAAACCAAAGCTTCAAGAAGGGGGATAGTGATCTTGAATTAAAAATAAAATAAATTATTTCACATATTTCAAGTGCTTTTGGTCATTGACATTTCAGTTTTTAAGAGTAAAATTGAACATTGTTCCAAATTCAGCATGCTCTGTATACCTTTTGTGGGGAATTTGAAAAACCACATAGCCTGCATTGCGTTCGCTTTTCTAGCTTATTACACACATTCTTTTATGAAAGCTCACTTTAAAGGATCTTTTCCAGAGGATAAAAGCTTTTCAGATTTTTCCTTGTAGAAATGATTTCAAATGCTTTACCTATGCATAGAGCATTTTATTCATGGTTGCAAAAGGTTCTGCAGGTTTAAAGCTCCTGCTGTTTTTCTTATTGTTATTTTTATTATTTACATTTTTTCCCCTTGGAATCATGTGAAATTGCAGAAGATGGAACATTTAAATTTGACCATGAATTATTCAGATTTCAAAACTGATAGTTTAAATGGCTTAACATTTCTTTTTACTGTTTCTTACATTTTCTAATGCAGCTCATAGTGCTAAATTTCTTAGCTGGTACAAAGCTTGATGAATTAGCTGTTGCAGGAAATAAACCCAGACCTTGACTATAAATAACTGTCTAATTTTAATCTTAAGTACTATCAACATATAAGGTACAGATGCACATAGGTTTATTGTGTGTGATCATCTTGTCTACTTTTTCAGGGAGCCCCTGGGAGCAAATGAATCCAATTAATCTTTTTAAAATATCTCTATTTTGAGAAATCCATTGTCCTCCCAGAAAATAATACTTATGTTGAATTTTTTTAAATAACAAATTTTTGAAGTTTAGAGATAAATATGCCCTTTAGGAATTAGTCCTTTGGGTCAGTATCTTAACTATTGCTAGCAACTATAATTGAATATACAAATCAAATTTATTTATAAATAATTGCTATGCTTGAACACAACACATGGTATTTTACATATTTTACTTAATTTGAAGTAGTGAGATGAATTCATTACTCAAAATATGAATGGAGTTCATACATATTGAAAACTAGTAATATGCTAAGGCAGAAAACAATTATGTTATTAATATAAAACAGTTATGAAACATTAATAGTTACAAAAATTCTGTTGTTTTATTATCATTATAATGCTTAGAATAATTTAAAGTTGCAAGAGGTCTTAGAGATCATTTAGTTTAACCTGTTTTTATTATGGATGAACTGACCTGGTTAACTTAACAATACCATAAACTAAAACCAGTATTAGGTTGAAGATCATATCACAGGTCAAATGATACCAAGAATTTCCTTATTGGTAATTATTTGATGATAACCATGTGAAAAACCATCCTGGATGATTGCATGTATCAATATACTGTAAATTAATGTGGGTGACTTAGAAAAAAAAGAACGTGATTGGAATTGATTTACAATACTAATAAATAAACTGTTCGCCATGGAGTTGTACATCTGAAAGAGAAAGCACAAAAATAAATTACAAAATAAGTATTTAAGAATGCTTTCACATATAAAGCCATACAAATGGGTCTCTGCAGGCTAACAACTGTTCAACTACTTGTGAATATTCAAATTTGAACTCTGTATATGCTTGTACTCTTCAATTGCCATATATTTTCTGAGCTCTAAAGCCCTAGAGGACCTGGTTTCTTAAATTGGGAAGCTAAAAATCTTTATGGGAAAAAGCAGGTTTAAACTGAAAATTAAAATGCACAACCTAAGGCTTATGCATCCATATAATTCTATGTTCTAGTCTAGGTAATTTTGTCAATAAAATTTTGAAAGTGGTATCGCTCAGCTTAAATGGAGCAATAAGAAAAGGTTTAAAATTTGAGTAGCAATGAGATAGTAGGTAATGCGAAAGAAAGCAATATTTTGAGAAGGATAAGGATGATGAGTGGTGATATTGGAAATGCTAATATTCTAGACATGGTTATAGCTATAAGTAATAAAGTTCTTTGTCTCTGACCCAGGAGGATTATGGCTTATGCAAGCATAAACCAAACTGTGGCAGGCTAACTTGCTAGTTTGTAAGTAATATAAAATCTTAGACTTTTCAAAGTTCTTGACAGTTTCGGTATAAGGACGGGATGCAGACAGTCTTTAGTTTTGGAAGAGAATGGGTGAGAGTCTATAAACAGGATTTGAAGATATTCTGCTGGAACTGGTAGCAGACATGTTGACTGGATTATATAGTCAACCTGGCAATTAATGATTCTGTACTTCATTGCTTCTTAGTAAGGAGGAATCGGAAAGGTGGTCCCAGAATGAGTACTGAGGAGTAGTTATAAAGAGACTTAAACCGCTGGGGTTGTGACAAGCTCTCCTCTCCACATGCGGGCAGGAGCATTTTCTTTCCAATCTAGCTGTCAGTCTAAGGACCCCACTACAACAGCTAGAATAAGCTCTTTCCTAGATTAACAGAATTCCACCCCCTTTGAGAAAATAGTTACAGAATCTTCCACATGCACTGAAGATGAAGGTAGGGGAAGTCATGACTACTATAAGGGGAACATAGGTGAATTATTACTTTAGCTGATTGTTTGCTTGGGAAATGAAGGTTTATTAAGAATGACAATACTTGGCATTTAAAGGCTCAAACCCTTTTGTAGTCTAGCAATTTTAGATATATTTCAATATGACAGTAAAATATATCATAGTATTTTTAATGGTTTATAGAGGCTGTAAGGGTGTTTTGACTCAGTGGGATTATCATGGAAAACCATAGATGAAGCGTTGACTAATATTTAGGCTCATACTTCTGTGGATTAGACTTACAATGCTAATGAAGGTGGCCCACTGGATAATGAGACACTAACTCAAAAATATCTAGATGAATTCTTGCACTCAGTCCTGCTACCCAAGATAATTCTCATAGCCTTTCTGATGAAACCATGTAAGGGCTTAGATGCTATGAAAATGAGGCAGCAACTGTTATGCAATAATGTAGACTTCTTAAAAATTTTGTTGCTCTGAGAGTCAAGTCCATGTCTGCCAAAGAAACAGACCCATGGCCCTTGCATGACTGTTAAATTAAGGATCATTTTGTCTGAAATTTGGTTTCAGTAGTAATAATACTACCACTCAGTATTGGGTTTTGGAAGTTTGTTAGTTGATCCACAAGCCACTGCCACACTACTAAAAATTGAAAGTGGTGGGAAGACTTGTTTGATGACATGGAAACTACACCCAATCTAAGTAGCTTTAAGAAAAAAAAAATTTATGGATGAAACACAAATCTCCCTGTTCCCAAGGGAAAACAAAGATCATGATGATCCATCTGAACATGCTGAGGAACCTTAGGCTGGAAAGGGATTTCGCATTTTATGGTTATGTTATATATAGATATTCAAGTCATTTTTATTTTTATGGTCATATGGGGAAGGGGCATCAAAATTCAACAGATGAGATTTGGGCAAGACTCTCAAAGGAGCAAAGAGCTAAAAGTAATTTTTTTAAGGCCCTTTGGGAAAATTCAAGATGTTGCTTTTGTGACTGTCACTTCTGAATACGTAGTAGAAAATTGATTTGAATGTAGTTCTCTGTTTCACAAGTGCTAGGAAAAGGTCTCCTAATAGGAATAATGCATGAGCAAAGTGTTAATCTCTGTGGGGCTCCACCAAGTAATTACTCATCTGAGCTAAGAGCTCTATTAATGATGATTTTGCCAATTAGAGGATCTGGCAAAGGGAAGCAGCCTCCCTCTGATAGGCACTCCTTGGGGTTTTAGTCTTATTGCTGCTGATGGAGTTTTTAACAGATACTCCTTTAGAAAAGCAGCTACTATTTTGCTACTGAGCTCTTGTGATTCTTGCAACTCTTCGACCTGATATTTCCATTTTGGGGTGGATCAACTAAAAAAACAATTAGATGGAAAGAGCACAATAAGCCTTGCTTGTCAAAAGGAGTATTCAAGAATGCCATTGGCCTGGCCCTAGGGGCATCTCATCTTTAAATGAAAAAAAGTAGCACTTAATCTGATGGGGGAAACTTTCTGCCTTGCTCTACTGCCTGAAGCAAATCTCTTACTAGAGCCTTGATTCACAGTTTCTCATAAATGCCTGGGCCTGAAACACTGACTAGGCTTAATTGAAACCCAATAATACCTCCTCGACTGCTGAAACTATAGAAACTCTGTATCGGCTAAGCAAAACCAAAATGCATATTGCCTTTTCTCCTAAGTTGGCAGAACTCACCTGCTGTCATAACTCTGGCCAGTATTTCCTTTGATGAATATTTTTATGTTTTGACTGACCCTTGGCAGTTGCAAGTGGCCTGTTTGGTCTGCCATTTGGAAAATTAAAGATTGGGAAATGAAAGATACCCTTTTTGGGCCGTGAAAAGTAGAGTAAATTGCAGATTCAAATCAGTGTCTACTCATGTAGACATTCATGGTACTGGCCTTTTCTCTGGCAAGACCAACTAGAATCAAGCCAAAGATCCAGCCTGAACTGCCCAGTTTGCCACCATTACTGGATCCATTATCATAGTGGGCATGGCACTACACCTACCATTGCAAACTAGACACAGAATAAAGGACCCTAGGTTTCTTACGTAGAGGCTACAGTTGCATGAAAGACATGATTCTTGCCAAAGTTGATGTGTTTTTCTTGCATGGTGAAGATAGTCCCATTAAACAGAACATTTTTCACACCCACTTATAGCACATTGACTACATGGGACCTTTGACATCCCCTCACCTCTGTAGTACCTCACTGATGTTGATACCTTTTCAGATTACAGAGCTGTTTCTCTTTAATCAGCCCAGTTTAGACATGCCTTTATGTGCTTTGAAACTGATCTTTATCATATGTTCTGCTTTCCAAACTTTTGTAGTCTGACATTTGTGCTCCTTTTATTTTAAAAGTTACTAGATAGATAATGGGCTGATAGTTAAGATCATGAAACTTCCACACTCCCTATCAATCTATAGCCATCTGTTGTACTGGAATGGCCTGCTCAATAATTAAATCAGAGGTTTATTCTCTTCCCCTCTTGTTAGTCAAAAAGTCTTAATAAGAAAGTTTGGTCATTGAGTTCAGTTGTCCCTGGAGAGGGATCATTTCCTCTCAACCTCTGCCTGACAAAAGGGGAGAGGGGCGGTGGTTATAAAGACCTATTTTGAAAATTTTGGGTTTTACCTATTGTCATGGTGTGTGTCCCAGATCCCCAAACTGGTTGACAATGCACGGGTATTAATGGACAGGCCAAGCTACTCCTCTTATGGAGTCCGAAGTTACTGTCCCAGGTTCTTTTTGCGAAGAGCAGGGGTTTTATATTGGACCAGAGCAAAGACACAATACACACAAATGCAGTTAATGAGATGCTTGAATCACACAGGGTTTATTTACCTAAGTCCTAGCGGCTGGCTTCTAGGGCACAGGCAGGCCACCCGGCGGTCCTTGCAACAAGACACACAGCAGGTTGGTTCACGAGATGAGTTGAGGTGCACCACGGTCTGGAGGTTCAGTCTCAGCACTCCCGGCCACCGGCTCCGCTCGGGCTTCACTCGGACAGAGTCTCTGGCATCTCAGGAAGGGGAGGGAGAGGGACAGAGTCTCTGGCATCTCAGGAAGGGGAGGGAGAGGGACAGAGTCTCTGGCAGCCTCAGGAAGGGGAGGGAGAGAAGTCAGACCATGGAGGAGCCGTTTGACTGCTCTGAGGCACTCCCTCAGGGGCTCTCCTTTTAAGCGCAATTCAGCAGGTTTCTTCAGTGTCTTATCGTGGATGCCTGGTGTGGCTTCTGCCCTTCTATTTATCTCACACATTTAGGGCATAATGGGGTGTAGCCCTTCTTACTTTAACATTTCTAGTTTTTAGTAAAGTACTTCACGCATCCTAAAACTCAAAAAGTCTTTCACTGCAAACCAAACTGTAATTCATTTCATACACCTAACACACTCTTCAATAATTACTATAACCAAACTCTATCTAATACATTTCATACACCTAACACACTCTTCAATAATTACTATAACCACACGTTATCTAATACATTTCATATACCTAACTAACACACTCTTCAATAATTACTATAACCACACTCTATCTAATACATTTCATATACCTAACTAACACACTCATCAATAATTACTATAACCAAACTCTATCTAATACATTTCATATACCTAACTAACATACTCATCAATAATTACTATAACCACACTCGATCTAATACATTTCATACACCTAACTAACACACTCTTCAATAATTACTATAACCACACGTTATCTAATACATTTCATATACCTAACTAACACACTCATCAATAATTACTGTAACAGTGTGCCTTTCTTTCCTGCAATGGCAACCTCAATTTGGCCTGATTGGTCCACCCTCTGGGTAGCATCCCAGCCAAAATGGGACCTAAAGGATGCAAACATAATTTTTGTTCATCCACCTGGAATCCTTTGTTGAACTGATGTTCTCTTAGATTGAGTGCACTATTCTCAGAGAAGTCCGCATGAAGCATGTGAGTAACACATAGGTAGGTCTCTGTAGGATTTAAGAATATGCTTTTGTCATCTTTTACCTTATTGCTTCCAGAAGAGAGGGTTGGGAACAGAAAAAAGGTGAAATGTAACCACTACATGGGACATGAGAAGTCTATGGTAGTAGAAGGAGAGCAACAACTCTAGAACCTGGAGAAAGAATACCCAAGGCTCTATGAGGAGGGACGGACATTAATCATCTTTCTTTTTCAGAATCACGCCTGTTTCCTTCCACATGAAGGAAAACACCCCCGGTGTGGCTCTTTCAAACTATTACAATAAACTTAAATTTAAATGAGTGCTGGGTCTACCATGCCCCACCAAATGTCTATAACTACAATTTGATTACATTCCCTTTTAACCTTACTGAGAGGTCTGTTGGTTCCAGCAGGGATGGCTCCAGTTTATTCACCTCAAAAAGAAAGCACCTGCCAAACTTCTTGATATCTTCCTTACCCATTTTATAAAAGTTGTCACTCAGTCACTTTTATAAGCTAGACAAATGCCACCTGACTGACACCATGGACATCAAGACAGGTTAGATTGATTTTCCTTAGGCAGTCCTTCAGAACAAGGACTAGATCCAATTATTTGAACTTAACTCAGTACACAAGACTTCCCAGCTATCGAGGAGGCCACATCGAAGGCACTTTCAATCTATGTCCCCTGCCCCCATTTTTGAATGAGTAACACCTGTTAAAAACACTTGTATCAGGGGCACCCATATATAGCTGTGATACTTTATTGTTTTGTGTGGAAGCAAGTGATTAACTTGCCTCCTTTCTGAAAACATGTACATTGCAGGGGTGATCATAATTGACTTTCAGGTATCTAAGGAAACACATACCAGTAGATCATGTAGCCCTCAGATAACTGCAGAGATTTCCTGTCATTCCTGGGGGGTTGCAAAGAAGAAGAAGTGACTTGTTATTAATGTGCACTGCATATGCAGTTATCCCTATAGTGGAAATCGCCAAATTGAAAAGTAGTATAGAATTTCCCCTGCCTTCAGCTGCAGTGATTAATGACATGACTTTAGCTCTTGAAGGCATTCAGGTCATACTCAACTCACTGACAAGGATAGTTATGGATGATATATTTGCCATAGACTTCCTCTTTGCCTGCCAAGGCTGACTCTGCAATCTTTAACACTTCCTGCTGCACCTGGGTTAATGTCTTGGGTCAGGTGAAAAGGTCAATACAGAAAGCCACATGGCTTTTATGGCAGTCCATGATCAGTTGGAGGATTTGTTCAGCTCTCTAGGTCTGGGACCCTGGGAAACATGTTTCAGTTTGATTTTGCAAATCAGCCTAGTACTGTTGCTTGTAGTTTTATTGTTAGTAGCCTTCATTAAATGCTGTATGGAACAAATGGGATGGATTTGGTCCCAGCCATGGTCAATTGAATTAATCAGATTAGACAACAGAGTGTTGTAATGGGGAATTTTTCAAAAAGTTAACACATTATTTTCCAAGATTTGCATTCTACCTGAACCTCCCAAACAAGGTGTGTTTCTCATCTAAAAACCCAGTGTAAACATAGCTACCACCTGGCTCTCTTTGTGTTGATTTGTGGTAATTTGTGCTTAGGAATTTATTCCCCCAAAATGCTGACATTTATTCCATCTATTGCTTTTAGGGTGAGTAATAAAGTTCTATGTGTCTGACCCAAGAGTTTTATGTTTTTTT
This sequence comes from Murina feae, assembly GCA_004026665.1. NCBI lineage: Eukaryota > Metazoa > Chordata > Mammalia > Chiroptera > Vespertilionidae > Murina > Murina feae. Next base: position 15,062 of record PVJC01023323.1, on the reverse strand, counting down.
TCTTGCAAATATAAATCTGTGGTAGGCTAAAGGTTAGCTTGCAGATAGGAACAAATCTTAGACAATTCACACCTACTTCTTCATAGATACATTATACTTGAAATTATAAAATAATATTAATATGTTGTGAAAGCTAATTTTCAGAGAAAAGATTATATCCCACTAACATTTATGACTAGGTAAAAAAATCTCATTTTTACTGAAATTTAGGTCCATAAAATGCTGTGCTATCCAAAATCTGAACATGTACCAAACTATAAGTCTGAACTGGTATAGGGGCTAGATAAATTATGTGTAATTTGCATAGCAGGATTCTAAATCATTCTATAGGAAAATAGGTTATGTCAGCAACATATCAGAGCCATGGTCTCCAAGGAAAATATCAGTAGCACATAAAAAACTGTCAATTAGCTGAAAAAAAATTATCAACTTGTGAATTCTACTAGGGTGTAGGAAACCCAATGTAACTCAATATATCCTATATAATAAAGAGCTAATATGATAATTAGACCAAACAGCAGAACAACGTCCAGATGACCTTCTGGACAATGCCAGGGCTGCTAGGGCTGAGGCATTGGGGGCTGCAAAGGCCCAGGCAGCCGGGGCTGCAAGGGCCAAGGCAGCTAGGGTTGCCTTGATGATAGTGCAAATAAAAGGTAGAAATTAAGTTCAATTTTCAACTGTGAAAAAAAAAGTCAAGCAAAATTTGAAAGGTCAATTCAATTTTATTTTAACACTAGAGACCCAGTGCAAACAAATTTGTGCACTCTGGGGGATCCCTCAACCCAGCCTGTGCCCTCTCACAGTCTGGGACCCCTCGGGGGATGTCCACCTGCTGGCGTGCTTGTCCATTTCAGACTGCCCACAGCCCCTTCAGGGTTCCAGTCCCTACTGAGGTGCCTGGCTGGAAGCAGGTATCTGGGATTTATTTAACTTTTATAATTAAAACTTTGTTGCCTTGGTCCCCCACTGGAAGCGTGGGTTGCCCCTGGCAACCCAAGGTCCCAGCCTCGCAGGTATCTGGGGTTTATCTTCTATAATTGAAACTTTGTAGCCTTGAGTAGAGCTCAGGGCTCACAGGGCCCTAGCTTCCTCCATTGCCCAGGGCAACTCCATCTCTGTGACTGCTGCTATCTTAGCTGAGTTAATTTGCATATTTGCTCCTGATTGGTTGATGGGCATGGCTTGTGGGTGTAATGGAGTGAGGGTTAATTTGCATATTATTCTTTTATTAGATTAGATTATGTTACAGTATAGTGAAGGATCATTTGTATCTGAAAAGAATTACAGATAGGGAAAGAAGATTATCTGGGGTGATTTGCCCTCCTTTTATAGAAAACTGAATTATGACCCCTAAATATTTATTAACTTGCTTGAGATTCCACAGAAAATAGCAAAAATGAAAGCATACTTGTTTGAGAAGTTTTAAGGAAAACAACCTAGACCTCTTTTTCATAAGAACATGCTCACTTATATCCAAATTCTAGTAAAAGTTTGGTGCATATTAGTGAATTAATTGTTTATTTAATATTTAAAATTATGCATTCATTTAAAAAGAAAACAAGCATCATGATGGTAATTCCTACCTGCAGATATCACTCTGGAATCTCACAAAGTATAGACAAAGTCATATGACATAATTTCTCCTTTATATATATATGCTAGGATTAAATAATTTAAGACTAAATTAGATCAGGAGCTATCAACTATCAATGGAAACATTGTATATGCATAGTGAAGAATTGCTCTTTGTGCAAAGAGAGGTCTCACATTTTCTCTCCTTTTGAAAGTTAATTTTTTACTAAAGGCCTGATGCATGAACTTTGTTCAAGAGTAGGCATTCTTTCCCCTGGCTGCTGGCACCAGCTTTCCTCTGGCACCCAGGACCTGGGTTTTCCTCTGGCCGCCGACAGGCACCTGGGACCCAGGCTTTCTTCACAGCCCTGGATTTTTTTTGGAAGGTCATCCAGAAGAACATCTGGTCTAATTAGTATGTTATCCTTTTATTATTATAGATTATTATAGATACCTAATAGAAGTGTGTTTGTTTAAGGGGGCTGGCCACACGGGATCTTTGCATGAGGCTGAAAACACCTAATAATCTTAGGTTGGTATTGGCATGCCAGAAAGACTAAACATGTGATTTAAGGTTGTAGCTTTAGGTCATTTGATATCACACAATCTGGAGATTAGATCAACCATGTAGATAATCATCCAATCAATAATAGCTATGTAATACAGTTCAGTAAAAACTCTGCACATGGAACCCTTGTTGGCAGTACTCTGTGTGTATTGTCATATATCAGTGCTAGGAGAATAATACATGGGTTTAGGAAACTTTGTATTTGGAACCCTCCCAGGCTCTCTGCATCTTCTTTTGACCTGTACCCTTTTCCTGTAACCTACTCTAATAAAATACTATTTTTGATATTTCAATATTAAAATATTGAAATTGACTGTTTCTCTGGGATGCCTAAGCCACCCCCACCAGCCAAGCCATGCCCACCAGCCAATCAGCAGCTGTATGCAAATTAACCCAGCCAAGATGTGGGCCAACCACCACAGAACTAGATCTAACAGGAGTCTTCCTTTGCACCAGGAGTAAACTGCCTAGGCCAGCTGGGCCTCTCTCTGCTCAAGGCAACATAGTTGCCATTGTAGAAGCCATGGAGCTGAAACAAACAGCAGGCTTTGTTACCTGCCTAGGCCTCGGCTTAAAGCAACAGTGTTTCAATTATAGAAGATAAATAAACCCCAGAAACCTGATTCCAGCCAGCCTTGCTGGGACCTTAGGTCAATGGGAGCTGTGGGCAGCCTGAAAGCCTGAAAACGGCCCTCTGCCCCTCACCCAGGCTGGCCAGGTTCCCCAGGAAGAACCTGAACCCTGAATGGACTGTGGATAGCCTGAAAACAGCCCTCAGTCCATCACCCAGGTTGGCCACACCCCCATGGGTAGAGGGTCCACACTGGGGGGCTTGGCCAGCCTGCAAACAGCCATCAGCCCCTCATTCAGGCTGGCCAGGCACACCAGCAGGTGGACATCTCCTAAGGGGTCCCAGACTGTGAGCGGGCACAGACTTGGGCACCTCCCGAGTGCACAAGTTTTTGGGAACCAGGCCCCTAGTAAATCATAATGGTGAATACAGCTTTCAATGAGTTCCATAAGAACTTCCAGGGAATTATTACATGTGTCCATGCTTTTGCAAACACTCCAAATTTGCTCTTGTCAAAAGTAAGACCAGTTTGGGGGACTGTGCCCTTAGACCTTGAATTGTGGTTAACTCTGGGTAGTATCCTATTGTGTGAAAGAAGGTTACAGTTGTCTTATAAATGTTCACATTTTAGATTTGGATAGAATTACAAAGAATAACTATTCAAATATTATATTTTGGGGAAGAACATCAGGCAGGTTATGATTTGCTTTAGTTCAAAGAGATGGTTTGGTGGGTGGGTAAGGATTATCAATTGTAATCTTTTGGTTTTCCCACTAAACTGTGTTATGTAATACAGGATTAACATCATAAATATTATTGGATGTATTTGATTTCTACCTTATAAATAAAGTTATCACAATTCTTAATTTATACATTAGTAAACTATTGATTAATTTCATAGTATACTACATGCAAAGATAAACTTAGAATAAAACCTTAGGCTTAATTATAAGAAAACTATGCATGCATAAAAATACCTAGTTTTCTAGAGCCTCTGTCTTCACCTTGGAAATATCAATTTACTTATGATTACTTTACTATTTCACAGGTTTAACAAACTTATATATTAGGTATTCTTTGGCTAATTCCAATTCAGCATATATTAGAATATCAAAATGATGGGAGGCTCATATAATTTTCAGAATCATATATGCTTTATAACAATGACAAGTATTTTCATTGAGGCTAAAATGATAGCTTTTAAAAAAAAAAAGCACATGTCAGAAATTCAAATTAGTGTAGAGTTAGCAATTAAGAGCCCTTAAATAATAGTTCTTTGTATTAAACATGTATATTTTCTCTGGATAATATATTTTCCTCAAAATATCTAACACCAGTTTTGAAAAATTGATGTTCTAAAAAGGAAACTAATGTTCTTCATCAAAATAGTTTAGCCATAAGACATCTCATTTTCAGATAATGAAATGACATATTATTGTAATATTATACATAAGCTATTATGAGGTAAATGAGAAATTTTCCATGCACTCTAATGATAAAATACTAGAGAATCTGAAAATATAAGAACTCTTTGCTTAGTATCAGCACAAAGAAGAAGACAGTCATGTATGTTTTTCTGGACTTCTCTTGTAGGAAGTACAATGAATAGTCCAAATCATTGTCTAGGCAATTATACTCTGCTTCATGTGAGTACAATTTGTGTTCTTATATTCCATGAGAACCAGCATATATTGCATATAAAGGGAGTGTTTTTAAGAAAAGCTTTTAAATGTACCTAACATTATCAAGAAGTGCTTTTCAGCACTTGTAAGTAGTGTAAAAAATGCCTGTGATATAATAAAATTTGAATATGTTACCTTGTATTTCCTCTTTAGACATTTAGAGCAAAGAAATAGACTCAGTGCAATGAAAATAATGCAAATGGGATTTTCAGTAAACAATCAGTGAGTGAGTTTGTTATAATAATAAATTTGCAGGAAGCAATGTTGAAGAGGTAGTAGATCATAGAGTTTTGAATTGTAAGTGTTTTAATATTTATTCTGTTGACACATACCATTGACTTTTTTTACGTATGTTAAGACAATGAGGACATGTATACAAATGAATCCTTTAGTGAGAGCAATCTCACAGTAGTGTGCAGAATGCGTTATAAGTGAAAGTTGAAGAATTGGAGTGGTTTTTGGTAAAATATTAACAGGGACACCAATGAAGAGAAAATGAGATATACTTCATAACTTGGAATGCTCAATTACCCTAGTACACAAAGAAGAATGAAGACTAGAAATGATGATCTCTCTAAAATCTCTCTAATAAAATGATTTATTTATGATGCTTTTGACAATGACATAATCTGAAGTAGCCAAGTTTGACTCAAGAAGATGATTCTGTGACAATGATTCTACATTGTCATGAAAATAGAATGCAAAAGATTTCAGGTTTTTCTTCATGTTTTAAATGATGAGAAGAAAAACTATGTAATTTTAAAGTAACAGCAGTCATTAAATTTTAACTTTGAGTGGTGAATTTTGCCAAATATGTAATATATTTACAATCCCAATTTTCCATTTTTATTTTAAAAACAAAAATTAACTTATTTCCTTACATAATTTAAAATGAAAATGTTCCGAGTTTAATTTTCAATTGTGTGTGAATCCAAATTTGGCTTAAAATCAATGTAAAATCTATGGTTTTATGAGGCTATATAAATGTTAACTTTTCCTAAAAAGTAAAGTATTATAGCATGATATTTTAGTTTTAATATTTTAGTGCTGTGCAACTTAGAATAACTTATGCCAATAATCTTTTATCAGTATAGAGGGAATAATTATCAACTTGGTAGAACTTTGTGACTCTCATTTGCTAAATGTTTCATAAGTATGAAAAATACACAGTGACAAAACAAAATAATCTACTGTGTAAAAATTTATAATTGCATTTTTAAATGACTTAACACAAGAACACCATTTATATTTGAAAAACGTATGTTTTTGTTTTTGTAGTGGGAAACTTATGAGTGAGGGTACATTAGGACTTAAGGCAAATTTTTGAAATATTGATTAAGAATATATTTTGAGCTATACAAATTCCTAAGGTAACTGGGAAAGAGCAAGCTGTACTTGGAAGTGCTTTATTGCTGTTGTGTGGAATGGTAAAGATAGTTATCATAATGATTAAGTATGCTTTCTTTATCCAACCAGAAATCAAAACCAAATAACTATTCTTAAAGCAGTAATCCTATATAATAAATGCCTAATATGCTAAGGACCCGGTCATCTGGTTGTCCGTTCAACCAATCAAAGCTCAAAACATAATGTACTAATGATATGCTAACACCACCCAGCTGCTTGCTCTGACATGCACTGACCACCAGGAGATAGACAGTTGACTGGTTGACCAGTTGCTATCATGTGCACTGACCATCAGGGGGCAGACACTCCGACCAATAGGTTAGCTTACTGCTGGGGTCTGGCCGATTGGAACTGAGCGAGATGGGCCAGACAGGCCCTGGAGCCCTCCTGCAGCCCCTCCCCTGGCCAGCCCCATTCCTGATCAGCCCCTAACACCCCAATTGGGGGAGGGGCTGGCTGGCCAATCACCCATGGCCCCTTCCTCCAACAGCCCTGTCCCCAATGGGCCCCCATAGGGTGGGCTGGCTGGACCCACCCATGCACAAATTTTTGCACCGGGCCTCTAGTTATAAAATATTGTCATGTTAATTTCTTTTTCCAGAAAACATCAGTGAAATAATATCAATAAAAATATATGCATGTATTAATGTATCATGTTCTCTTCTCCACTGCATGTATAGGTGTATACAAGTCAACTCTTAACAAATTGTTTCAATGTCTGCTCTGGATGATGTGTGTACTTTGCCACTCTTATGTCCCTCATTTTTTTTACAATTCATGTTAGTAGTTTTCTTTCTGGGGTACTATTTAAAAATACTAAGTTTTTTTCCCAAATAAAATAGTAAATATAATTAAATGTAAGGCAACTCTCAGAATGTATTTGTAGACTCACATAGGGAAGTTTGACTGAAGGTCTTCTATAAAAGTTGCATCATGCATTTTAAAAAATAAGACTATTTTCTTTTTAGTTAATCTGCAGACACTCCTATGATTAGACTAGTGATAAATAAATGTATACCATAGCAATACCTGATTGTAATGTAGAATAACTAGAATTAGAATGCATGCTAGACTGACTATCCCTTATTCATTTGTATAATTCTCTATTTTTTGACAAAATGATCAAAATATTTCTGTTATGTCCTTAAACACTATATAATAAAAGGCTAATATGCAAATTGTCCCCTGAGGAGTTTGACCTTTGTGTGCTGTGATGATGTGCACTAACCAGCAGAGGGAAGTGTAGAATGAAGGAAGGCCCCAGCTAGCAGCCAGAAGGCCCAGATCAGCTCTGATAAGTGGCGAGGCCTAGGGACCCAACCCATGCAGAATTTTGTGCACTGGGCCTCTAGTATTACATAAAAAATCTATTAAAGTCCAGATCAGGATGCCATAGATCTTTTAAACCTGTTTGGAAAGTTCTTTGACTAAAATATAACACTGGAAATGCACTTAAGCCCCAGACTAGTGGCTCAGTTTGTTGGAGCATAGTCCCATACACCAAAAAATTACAGCTTCCATTCCAGGTCAGAACCCATACCTAGGTTGTGAGTTCTATTTCTGGTCAGTGTGTTCAGAAGGCAACTGAGTGATGTTTCTCTCCTTTCCTCTCTAAACTCAATGAACACATATTCTTGTGTGAGGATTAAAATAAAAATAAATGCAAATTTATAATGCCACAATTAAAAAATAGTATTTTATTGATTTTTAGTGAGAGAGGCATGGAGAGGGAGCTACAAAGAGAAACACTGGTGCTCCCGGCATGCCTCCTTTCGGGTGTCAGGCCTGCAACAAAGGCATGTGTCCTGACCAGGATTCAAACCAGCAACCTTTGGTGCACAGGATGACTCCTAATCAACTGAGCCACTCTAGATAGGGCACAAATTTAAAATATTTTAATAGTTTATTAAAATCCTTCGAAGGAATTCTTTTTTTTAAAGCAATACTTCCTTGTACAGGGACATGTTTCAGCTTCTTTTATTTTTAGCAGGATCATAACTTATTTCTATTGCAAAAAAGTGACAAATAAGTCTAAATGGTCATTTTAGAATGGACCTTAAGGCAGTGGTTCTCAACCTGTGGGTCTCGACCCCTTTGGCAGTTGAACGACCCTTTCACAATGGTCGCCTAAGACCATCCTGCGTATCAGATATTTACATTACCATTCATAACAGTAGCAACATTACAGTTATGAGGTAGCAACGAAAATAATTTTACGGCTGGGTCACAACGTGAGGAACTATATTTAAAGGGCCAGAAGTTTGAGAACCACTGGCCTTAAGGAATCCTACATAATAAAGAGCTAATATGCAAATGATCATCACATCCTCATGCTGTCGAGCAGTAACAGCTCAGACTCTCAACACTGGGGAGAGAGGACTGGGGACCAGCCAGGCACAAATGAGCTTGAAAGAGAGTAATGGGGACCAGCCAGGCTGTGGTCCGAGAGAGGGAAAGGGAGAAGCCACCCACCCCGAGGTCCCAGGTGCCAACTTGCAGCCTGGGAGAGGGACAAACATCCCACCCTGTAATCCTGACGCCTGAGGCTGTGACCCAGGCAAAGCTGCCTGTCCACAGTTCCCTGTGGCTGCAGCTGTCCTGGGCGAAGCTGGCCCGGGTCCTGGGTGCCTGCAACCAGCAAGAGGTAGGTAAGCCCGGGTACTGGTTACCTGCAACTGGTGCAACTGGCTGAAGGAGGGAATCCTGGGTCCTGGGAGCAGGACCAGGCAGAGATGGTTAGGGGTGCAATCATATGAGGAATTGTGTGAGAACCCAGCCCAGTCTGGTTTGGTGCTCACAGAATAATAGAGCTCTTTTTTTTTTTTTCTCCATTGGTGGAGATTTCCTGGAAGTTGCAGGATATCTTCCTTTTAATTTTTCCTTGACACTCTGACTTATGTCTCTCCCCTTTGCCCACAACAATAATTTGCTCCAGGCTCACTTTGCTGGAGTGTCTGGGAAATCACGCAACATGTCTGCCACCAAACCCAAAATTCCCAGCATTCCTGGTGCTTCCCGCACTCTTGGCTTCTGCTTCCGTTCCAGGGGAAACCACCAGAACTACAATTCCCAGCATTCCTCCCCATGCTCTTGTCTCCCACTTGCAGCATGAGACTCCTGCCCTCCTGCTGCACAGCTGGGGAGAGGACGCTGTGCTTGCGGCACTGGGACAAGGCAAGCCCAGCGTCCCGTGCCCATGCCTTTGGCCAGAAGCCCCTCCTCTCCCACCACAGCTGGGGAAAGGATGCTGGGCTCACGTTGCTGGGGTAACACCGTCAGTGTCCTGCCCTGGCCACTGTGGGTCCCACCATCTTTGTTGCAGAGTGATGGTTAATTTACATATTACTCTTTTATTAGATAGGAAGCTAATTTCCTAATCTACACTAATACAAGAGAAAGATGCAAATTGTACATTCACTCACCAGGCTATCAGGAGAGAGTAAGCAAATTAACCCAACAAAGGTAATAGGTTAATTTGCATATGCAGGTGCCAAGGGGCGGAGGGCGGTGCTGAACGCCTCAGCCACTATGGACCTCTGGGCAGCATGGGAAGGCTGATAGGTGGCTCCTGGCCAGAGTGAAGTTGGTACCAGCAGCCAGGGGAAGAAAGGTCTATTCTTGCACAAATCTTCCTGCATTGAGCCTCTACTTAATTAATAATAATTTTTTTTTGTAAATGCTTTTAAGTCAGCAAATGCCTTGATTAAATAAGTAATTGGTATTGTTGACATATTTTTAAATCTGTATTTTGAGAATACTTAGTAATAATTGTGCTTTATTTAGCTAATTTATTCATCTTATGAATTTATTATATAAATATTTTCTTATAATTAAACAACCAATGGTTCTGAAAATATTCATATAAATTTTTTAGGCCAGTAAATTGGAATATGTATTAAATTTCAATGGTATTTAAACAATAGTTGAACTTTTATATAGTCAAATTCTTCCCAGTGTTTTATAAAAATACCAAGTCTAAAATATCAATTTATCTTAAATTCTTTACCCAGTTTTAAAGAAAAAATTTATACATATTACAGTGATCCCAAAGCAAATCAATATGCTTTCCCTGAAAACAGGTTATCATGATGCTTATACTAGGGCTTTACTTTTCTTCTGTTTTTCCTTCTACACTTTGCTAACCTGGAAATTTCATATTTCCCTGAGATTTCAGAAATATGAGTCTATTTTTGTACTTCCCTTGGATTAAGTAACCATACCCTGTTTTTTAAAAAAAGTTGTCTCTTAAATTTGTATATCTACATAATTTTTTTTGGTCTAGTCATTCATTGGAGTTTGTTACACATTCATAGATGATTTATACTCAAGATACTGGCCATAAGATTGGACTTTACTTTTTCAGTTAAACTTTACTTGTTACATGCTCTTAGGCCTGTTTTAAAAGTTCAACCCCAGCTTTTAATTTTGCCCAACATTAGTGTCCCCTCACAAAATCATTTGCTTAAGTTCCAATTGCTCGTGCTACATATCAATATTCCTGTTAATATATATATATATATATATATATATATATATATATATATATATATTCCTGGTATATTAATGTTATTAAAAATTCATGGACATTCATGATTATATCTTTATTTTGTAGAGCTATTAAATTTTTATCTACCAGGAAATAAGAGACTTTTTCTGTGTAGTTACCATGTCTGGGTATTTTGCTAATTTTCAGATGTCTGAAACACACAGTTGTGCCCACTTAGATTATTAGTGTTAATTAAATGCTCGACTCCTTTTCCGTTTGGTTATTATGTGTGATCATCAGTGCTGATCAGCCTTTCCTATTACTGATAAAGAACTAGTGTATTTGATGCAATTACTGTACTTACAAGTCTTTCCTAATACAGAGGAAAATACATGCCTTCATATTTTAAATGTATATATATAATTAGAAAAGAATCTCAGGTATTAAGTATTTTTAAAAGCAATAAAAATTAAAAAATATTCCACCCTACTTAAGGTTTTATATATATTAGTGCCTATTTATATCCTTCATATTAAGTTTTCTGTTTCTGAACACTGAAACTTCAGGAGACTCAAATTGTTTTTATTTAATCATAATGATTTATATTTTCTGATATTCATAATGTCAGAAATTAGCCAGGGAGAAGCCATTCAGGTGACTTTCCTTAGCCTTTCAAAACTGCCTCTGACTTTTTATTTTAGGTAGCCATAACCTTTGTTTTCTTTCTGGCAACAAAAAGATATTCTGGTTGGTTTGTTTCTTTTTTATTTTTTGTTTTCTTTCCCTAATAACTGGTTCTTTTTTGTTGGTAAATATTGAATAACAAGTATCTGAATTATCCATAAGTGCTGGCAGAGAGCAAAACTATTTTTGCTGCTATTGGTCTCTTTTAAGGAGAGATCTGGGGGATATATATATATATATAAAATGAGTTCACATTGATTTTTCTTCTGTAACATATCATTTTGCTGTGTGTATTTTCCTTTTATTATGAGGTTTCACCAGCTTCAAAGACTCTGACCCACATTAATAAGAAAGTTGCTTTGTAAGCAAGTTCTCAAACAAAGTAGGCAATTTAGAATGAGTAGTTTTAAGAACAGCTTATCTGAACCAGTAGTAAATGTCAAGGGATATTTTAAATGTCAAGGGTTACTTACAAAATAAGAATAAAATTGAAACGATCTAGGGAGTTCTCCAAATTTAATTTGTCCACTTTGTTGGTGTTATTTTCTTTTTAAAAATATGTTTTTATTGATTTTAGAGAGGAAGGGGGAGGGAAAGAGAGATAGAAACATTGATGAAAGATAAGCATCAGAAATTGCAAACAATTTAGAATGCTGGAAAAAGGTTGAAAACAGACCTGACTTGGTAGCCAGAGTTTTTAATATTAAGCTGAATGCTTTTTTAAGTGATATCTGTAAATTCCATTTATTTGGCAAAGTAATAGCCAAAATTCATGTCACTGAATTTCAGAATCATGCACTGCCTCACACTTACATATGATTGATATTACATAGTGAGTCCAACTTACATTCCTCTAATTAATTCCCTTTCAATGTGAATGGATTTCATGCACCGGGCCAGTTGTTTAAATAATATTATCTTTACAAAATTTCCCTTCTTAAAACTCTGTTGTTTTTTTCCCCACATTTAACTTCACTTATGTTTCTTTTGTCATTTCAAATTCAAAAAAAATTTTTTTTCACATATTGAGGTTGGCAGCTTATCTTTTGATGCCTATATCTTATAACATCTTGATACTATATAAATAAGCAACTTACTCTCAAGAAGCTATCCCTGCCACACTATATTATAATGCTTACAATAAAGTAATTTTATTTATAGTTTAAATTATTAGTTACTTTGTAACTAATACAGATATACTATAATAAAATGCAATACAATATGATGCAATATAAAAGAATTCCTTGTAACTTTCATTTGCAGGAAGAAGCACTTAGATTTGTAAATATTTCTCACCTTTGAAGCTATTGTACTGTATTTGTGAATAACATTTCTAAAGTTTAATAATGTTAATTATATTTTTATAATGAAAGTAGTTTATTTATAAATTATAGTGTCCTGAAGAACTAAGCATGTGACAATATCATTAGACTTTGCATAATGAATATTTACGTACTTCTTTAAATACGAATTGTGGCAACATTCAAATCAGTGGAAAGAGTGATTCGAGATGTGGTATCATTTATATTTAGGTTCTTTTTCTTGCCCTATTATTTTTGTACCTTGGTTATTTCAGTTTTAGTCTCTAAATGTTCTTTCTTTCCTTAATACATTTACTATATGTTTGTATACACAAATATACAAATAAATTCTTTATTCCTTTCTCCAAAATTCCTATCTCATCATATCACTGTTTTCCTTCAGGACTTCTCAATATACCGTACTGGTTTACTTTACTATTTGCCTTCTTAAAAAGAAAGAAAGAAAAGAAGGAAGGAAGGATACTAGCCCTGATGTCATAGCATTATGAAAAGGAATAGTTAATTTTAATCTAGTTGATAATTTATTTCTTTCATCTTTTCTAACCTAAAGCAAATGTTTGGGAAATGATAACTGGATCCCCACTTCCAAGTGTGGTCTAAATCAATGTCTCACAGTTGGCACTCTGCACAATATTTATTTGAGAAACCATTCAATAAATGTGTCAGAAAAATGTTGCATAGACTTGGAAGATAAATAGTAGAAAAATAATTCTGTTTCATTTCACCGACTTCTGTACATTTGAAAAACCTTGTATCCTCTCTGCTCAATAGGTAAAATCTCACAATCATTATAAAAGAACTTTTGATTAAAACCAATAACTTCCTGTATTCTAATATTCTGATGCCTGTTCACATAGGTTTTTCTGTTTAATTCTATCTGTCCTTTAAAAAGCTAACAGGTAAATAGTTGGAAAAATTAGATTTTTGTAAAAATTCTTGGAATTTTTATTGGGCTGATAATCATAAAGATAGTCAAGTAAGTTCTGGGTATCAGTGAAAACTTTCCCTTCTAATTTGAGAGGTTGTTGGTTGTTGTTTTGCTTCATGGCATCTGTGTGTGAATATTTTCTCAGTTTTTCAGTGTCCTGGTCTATAACTGTTGACTTTGCTTTTTCTTCAGGATGTTTTGAATAATTTGGGATCTTGTGAACTAGATGAAGACGATCTAATGCTTGATCTAGAATTATTAGAGGAACAGTCTCTTCATCCACCTGGTAAGTATGAAATAAATGCACACTGTTATGCAACTGTTTCCTTGATAAGCTCTATATTGTCTAGGCTGCATTCATTCTTTTCAATCCCCAGCGCGGCGCTTGCTCCATCCCATGGACTCATGATTCTGGTGAGCTTAATATACATTATGGAAATGTAAATCCTTTTGGAAGAGAATTATAAATTGGAAAAAAAAAGTCTGGCCTTGGCCGGTTTGACTCAGTGGATATGGTGTTAGCATGCGGACTGAAGGGTCCTGGGTTCAATTCTGGTCAAGGGCACATGCCTGGGTTGCAGACTCGATCCCCAGAGGGGGCATGCAGGAGGCAGCCAATCAATGATTCTCTCTCATCATTGATGTTTCTATCTCTCCCTCTCCCTTCTTCTCTGATATCAATAAAAATATATTTAAAAAAAAACACAACAAAACCCTGTAAAATAAAAAAAACAAAATCCATATTAAGTGCTTAATGAAATAGTTAATATTTTTGAAAGAAAATAATAGTGAAAATTTAATTTTTAATTTACTTTATATAACCAAATGGAAGATTGGTGGATCTGGATTTACTGTTTCAAATCTGTCACTTCAAAAATAATTGCAACATTTATGTTGATACAATAAAGTTGATCTCAAAATTAATAATTACCAATAACAACCACAAATGCATATTCATAAATACACACCCATAAATATAAGTATAGTATGAGATAAATTCTAGTCAAATGAATTAATAAGGGAGCCCATTATATTGGTAATACTTTAAATTTATATTAAAGCAAAAATGTCTTGTCTCCAATACCAAAATTACTACCTTTACAACTGAAATAGGAATAAATTATTCATTCAAATTTAGATATATGACTATAAAGACAAGCTTTTATCTACTTTTTATTATGAATAACACCTTTAACACTGTCATTTTCAAGTCAAATGAGAAATAAAATTAAATTTGAGCTAAGAAATTTTGGATCCTACTGCATACATTTGAGAAAAATCAAATACATTTGAGAAAAAATTTAGTGTCTAAATTTTAAATATTAGCATCTAGATATAATCTCTAGCTCTAATATTTTGTGATGAATTTTTGTTCATGGAGTATTTCTTATTTTAAGTAATTTCATATTCATAGTTGTCAAAAGAAGGTGATGGCAGTGTTTATAATTTTTGCACTTTCTTTTACATTAGTATTAATAAGAAGTTACTTAAACATAGCTTGTGTGATTCAGTTAAAGAAAAACTGTTTCTTGAGATATTCTTCCTGCAGTTGACTTGAAATATATTTTTTGAAAGTACAGATTTTTCTAACTTTTATGCAGATAACTTATACAATTTTGTCATTCATGGTTATCATAAAAGATTTACAAATGGTGAAAATGGAGGAAAATTTGTCAAACTCTAGCAAATTTGTTAATTTCTATCTATTGAAGCCCCTTACATGTCCAGCGTGGTTCAGGGTTCCTATTCAGGGTTCGAGTTCTGAAGGAGGCCGCACACAAAATGAAGAGAGAGAGACTGGAAGAGAATCAATTTGGAAACTGGGGGACCAGGCGAGGC
>PVJC01023322.1:0-26485 GCA_004026665.1 Murina feae | reverse complement strand
GGTTAATTTTACTATTTCACTTTTATTAGTTTAGATTAGCTCTCACCAAAGTACCAGTTCTTGTTATTATGGTAATAATAGCACTATGGAAATTTTCTCATGTGCCAGGTACTGAACTTAGGTATTTACACCCCTGACATTGACCTATATCTATATTGTCAGAATAAACTATGAGGTAGACATGCTTCTTGGTTTAAAGATGTAAACGTATGAATATATATTCAAAATCATATTCCTGGAAAGTGAACTCAAATCTGTGACTAACTCTGAAAGCTACAGGTTCCTAACCACTCTTTTCTTCTGCCTTCCAATACCATCCTTTTCTTACTCTACATATGTACAGCATTCATTCATTGATGAACTGAGGGCACACTAATACTGAACAAAATGATTCTTGATGTTTGCAATTCCATTGCTTCACATTATCAGCAGTGCCTAGACCAGAACAGTGATCAGTTAGAAAACATGCATTGCCAAAAATGTGTCTTTATTTCTGTAGATTGCATTAAATTTTGAAAATGAACTGTACATTAATGAGCACTGACTTTATAATCATTCAAAGCATGTATACATTTTGGGGGGACACCCGGTATGCTCCCTGCTGATGAAACATGTATCCAAAGAACTTTAAGCCATTTCAAAAAATATAAACAATCTACAAAAGATTAATAATTGTCATCACTGGAGTTATCCTGAAAAAATGTGCAATAGAATATAAAAAATAAGGGTGGGTGGGTAGGAAGAGATCAGCCAAAGAATTTATATGCATGTATACATAACCCATGGACTCAGACAACAGGTTGGTAAAAGGCCTGGGGTAGGGAGTGCGTGTGGGCTAGATGGGGTCAATGGGGGAAAAAGAGGGACATATGTAATATTTTCAACAACAATACATATTAAATCTTTTTTAAAAAAGTAAAGATGCCAAAGATGTGTGGTTAAGTTTATAGCACCCTAAACATCTGCTTTTAAGGTGAACACACATTTCAATAAATAATTTTCAGCATGATAGCTTTTTAAAAATATTCATTTTATTTAATATTTATTTTATTTTTTAAAGGCAGAAAAAATAACTTTTTGTTCTCTGACTCTACTCCTTTTTATTTTTTTTGCATGGTTATATATTGTATTATAATGCAATTTGAAATCAGATAGGATGATAACCAAGTTAAATTTTGAAATTGGCAATTTTTGAGTTAATTCCTAGGATAAAGAGTATACCTACAGCCCTTTTATTTTATTTTTCTGTTTCTCCTGACTCTCCTTACCTTTACATGGTCACAATCTTGTTTTTCTTGCAAGTAGCCTGAGAGAATTAAGTTTTTTCATGGTTCACGAAACCAAAAAGCTAACATCAAAACCTTCTTACCCTAAACAGATTGCATACAGGTTAGGGACTTTAAACATAATAATCAGCAATATGTTTTCAATTCTGGAGGGGCGGCAATGAAGTCTGCAGTTAATGACACAGTCTTGTCTAGTCTGTTGCTGTGGGTAATAGTGCAGAAAAAAAACAATATATGATGCATGACAGATGGAGAGTGAGGACTGAGAATCAAAACAGACGCAACACTTTGTTCACAGAGCAAATAAGCTACAGGAATCAATTTGCCTTTGACCAAGTGAGTGTTTGGATGGTGAAAATGCAGGAACCACTTCCATTCCTATCCTGGGAATCCGAGGTTCCCACTGACAAGTGCGGCACTAACACAGGAGAATGAATGCCTGTCGCTGGAAGCCAGGAGGACCTAGACTTCTTCATCAGCAGGCACCTGGTTCCCTTAAATAAGAGATGCTTTCTTAGGCTTTGGGAAGAACGGTTACTTCATCGAGTGTCAGATTGCAATAATGCTCAACATTTGCAGGCATCTCAGGGGCTGAGTTTGGACACACTCTCAAAGTGGGAACTTAGTTAAAGTGTAGGCCTATTAGGTATGTCCTTCTCCCTGATACAGTCCTATGTGCTCTCCTCCACACTCAACTTCCACGTGGGGGACTGGGAGAAGGGGTGGGATTTAAAAAAAAAAAAAAAGTTGTCAGTTTTCTCATTCTTATCAACTCTTCAAGCCATTTTTAGAAGCTTATTAGTCTATGGGGTATGAACAAAATGTATGCAAATATTGTTCCAGTTTAAAAACTTAAATGCTAAGGCTGTAAAAAAAAAATGATCAGAGACCTTAGAGTGAATAAATACATGTGAGAAGGATGTCCCACATTTCAAGATAATTTTAATGATATTTTTAAGGAGGATAGGGAGTAATTATAAGCTTGTGGGGGGAAAAAATCCATACTCCTTTAGTAAATCTTAATCCTCCAAGTCTCTCATTTGTTAAATTGTTTGACAATATTAGAAAAGTATTTGAACTATGAAAGTGATTTTTAAATTCAAAGGTCTTCCCACGTTCTATACTAGCAGATAACATGTGAAGATTACCACAGTAATTTTTACCAACAAAATTAGAATAAATGTAACAGAAGTCAGAATATTTCTACATTAGATAAAATACTACTTACCATAACACAGACTATTAAAAGACAGGGCTTAGCGCAGCCAGTGTTGCTCAGTGTCTGAGCAACGAGCTATGAACCAAGAACTCATGGTTTGATTCCCAGTCAGAGCACATGCCCCGATTGTGGGTTCAATCCCTAGTAGACGTTGTACAGGAGGCAGCTGATCGATGATTCTCTCTTATCATTGATGTTTCTATCTGTCTCTCCTCTCTTCCTCTCTCTCTAAAATCAATAAAAACATATTTAACTAAATATATTTTTTAAAGACAGGGCTTATATATGGAGTAAGACCAGTTAAGGATCATGGAACACATGGCTGACGCTCTATCCACTGAGCCAAATCAGCTAGGGATATCTGAAATATATTTATAGGACACGTCCTTTCACTTGGGTTCTGGAGCAAACAAGATAAGTAATATATTAATTACATGTCTCTGTACTGAAGTGGTTATCCATTTCAAAAATTTATAATTTTCATGGGAGAGACTTAGAAACATAAGCAGACACATATAGCAACATGTGATAAACTATATAATACAGATATATGCAGGGTTCTTATGTCTTAGGAACTAAGAAAGACTTCCAGATGACATTTGACCTAAATCATAAAATCTAAAAGAGACCAGTTAGATGAGCTGGACTAGGAGGAATATAACTTCACAAAATAGAGGCCCACACAGATTAGTCTGATCTCAGGACAAGTAATCTTTGAACAGACTGTCATCCTACAGCTGGAAGTCTGGGGAAGGTTGGGGGGGAGTTAAGAGATCAACTGAATGACTTGCATGCATGCATATGAGCATAATCAATGGACAAAAGAAACTGGGGGATAGGGGAGGAGGGGGAAAGGGCAAGGGAAAAAAATGGAGACCTATCTATCACTTGTTGTAATACTTTAAGCAATAATTTATAAAAGAATTAAAAAAATAAAAATAAAAATAAAACTGTGGTGTAATGTTAAACCTGTATCCCAAATGTTCATAACACAAGAGATTTGAAAACAATATACAATTTTCAATGAGTGCTAGTGAGAAGGAAGAGGGTACTTGACTTTTCTATCTCTACTTTGTTATCATTTTATTCAAAAGATATTTTATAAACAAAAGTAAATGTCAAGTTTGAATACTATTCTTCAAATTGGTAAACTGTGACTTTTAATCTCTAATCTCAGAAGTTTCAACTTTCAAACTCTCATAGTTCATAATATTTCAGTCATATTAGTTTGATTGGTTAAAAGTTAATGGTAGACTCATGGCTCAAAACTATAGTGTTGTTTTGTTGGTTTTTAATACAGGACAAGATGCCACTAATTGCAAGCAAAACCAATCAACTTGAAAAGTATAAAAATCAACAGATATTACATTACATAATCATTCTCAGCCTTTATTTATTCCTGTCCTCCCACTCAAAATAGCACCTTTACATACATCCATAAAATGAAGGATTAATTGTTGCATTTATTAACCTTATTTTAGAGGTAGAGCTTATAGAAAAATATAGCAACAAATTTAGTTAGGTATGATGACAATAAAATTACTTTAAATGTGAATCACATGAGCAGTTAAAGAATAACATCTTAACAAAAATAAATTTACTCTTTTGATTCTGAAAAATACATACATACAATTGTGTATTCTCTGTGGAATCTGTCCCTCTTCATGCCTCATCCTATTCTCTAGCATTTCTCTTCATTATTTTTTTCTCCTCACACTTTAACAATTTATCTTATATGTGTGTCTATTTATTCTAAAAGCTATTAAATTACAAAATACATTTCTCAGTGATCTTTTGATTAACAGAGAGCCAGATGAATGCCAGGGTAAATACAGGGTCACACCAGAATGTGTGAAGCTTTGTAAGAAACTGCAGAGAAAATGTTTTTCACACTGAAAGATTATGGAGAATCTCTCACATGAAAACAGACTAAGAAAAAAAACACAAGAATATTCATAACTGTAAAAATATATACTAGGCTAGAGGACCTCAATCTTGAGGGATTTGTACTTTTGGTAAAGAAAACATGACATATTTTGCAGTTTTAGGGAGAAATTTTTACATTATAAATTCATTAAAAATGTCACAGGACTCACTCATTCCAGTGAAGTCATACTTTGAAGATTCATCAATCTTTCCAGTCACATGGGTCCACTTTACAAGGTTTTTCTAAATTCCAATACCATTTCTCAGTTACTAAACAGAAATTTATTGAAAAAGGCAAAGCCTTTTAAAAGGTGAGAAATGTGTCCCTTTTATAAAACAAGGGAAACATTCACAAATAATATGTAACTATATGAGTCATAAATGTGTCACGATATGAATGCATTAATTGTAAAAATCTTAAAATCACTTGAAGACCATTTTAAGATATGAGAAATGGGATTAAAATAATAATATTTTCTATATTTTCTAGTTATACCTCATTTCTCATTACTTTCATCTTATTTCCCAAACTGAGCTATAAGTGCCTCCAGGGTTAGAACCACTGCGCTCAGGGACCACCATGATTTCCACTGAGCATGGCAGTAGGGAAACATCGGGAACATAACAAGGTTCTCCTAAGAGTTGTTTATTTGGAGCACAGCTTATATGCCACGGTTAACTGCCTTACACGTGATATTGTATACAACATTTAAAATAAGTATACTTTCATTTACGACTGATTTTGCACGTATTTTGAGATCGTATGAATCGTGACATTCAGAAATTGCTTAAGTAAATAGATTGAATTTGAGCCATTTGTTGTTCTGAGGACCATGCTATCTATGTTTGGTTTAACTCCACCTTTAGTTATTCAGCCTGCTGTTTTGGTTTTGGGTAGCTACAGCCTAAAAAGTTCATTCTGCATAAAGACTATTCCTGGAGATTGAGATCTTCACTCCAAAACTCGCAGGAATGTTTTCTGATGCCTTGTATTTTAGACTTGTGCAACTATATTTTTACTAGAATTGAAAATTAGGTGTAAAGAAAGTTCCAAATCTATTTAGAGATAGGCATGTAAGTGGTAATTTATCAGTACTGATTATTTTACAATGACTGACATTTGAAGTTGATAGTAGAGACTCACTTTTCTTAAGTGAAAAGAAACAGTGAAGAGGGAATAGGACCTCCCCCTTTTCAAAATTAATACACACTTAAAAGGATCACAAAATTAAACTTCAAGTTTCCTCAGAGTCCACTTCTAAACTGGAAAATGCATTGTTAACTTAAAAAAAAACAAAAAACAATGAAACCTGTAAAAAATTTTTGTGAGTTTATTTGAGCCAAACTGTCAACATATGCCGGGAAGCAGAAGCTCAATGAATTGAGATAATGCTCCGGAGAATGGAGGGTCACATCTATATTTATACGTTTGCAATCAAAGGAAAGGGACGTAGGTGTGTTCCATGAAATCCATTGGTGATAGATTAAGGAGGTAGGATATAGTAAAGCGGAGAAACCTCTGGGATAGGGCAAAAGGTGAGGTGATGGACATATGCTTCTTTTACACAGATGAATCCAGGAGAGTTAATATAATTAACAGTTGCTGATTAACATGATAATAGCAATGAGGGAGCGCCATTTGTTGTGCCCTGAGGGGTGCGGAAAAAGGGAAGTTACAGGTTACCCAGACATCTCACAAATACGTTATCTTAGAGGCAAAAGACAAATGGGCTCAGTAAAGATCTAAGTTGATCTTTGTCAGGGAAAATACTGCCTAGGATGTGACTACCCACTACAACCTGTTTGTAGTTAAATGTTTAATTTTCAGACCATCTTTTGTGGTTACTTTAGGTCTCTGAGTTTGCCAGACTGTCATGCAGGCCTCCGCTGAGCTTTTCAGGTCAGCATGCAGCTCCTTTTGTCCACAATATAAAGACAAATTCCTTTATATTTTTAAGCAATTAATTAATTAATTTTCTTTGTTAATCCTCACCTGAGGATTTTCCATTGATTTTTAGAGAGAGTGGAAGGGAGGGGAAAAGAGACAGAGAGAGAAACATTGATGAGGCACATCAATTGGTTCCCTCAACATGAGCTGCAACTAGGGCTAGAGATCCAGCCTGAAACCAAGGTGTGTGGCCTTGACCAGAATCAAACTCAAGACCCTTCAGACTGCAGGTTGATGCTCTCCCCACTAATCCAAACTGGCTAGGGCAAAGACAAATTCCTTTATATTGACATTTTACATCCGGTACTCAAAGAAAACTGAAATACTTTTGTCTAAAATTCCAATGACCTTCCTGAAGAAGACTTTAAGCCCAATTAGTAAGAGTAGATTGGCAAGTTTACAAATGAGTGTTTGGGGCTAAGGATAAACTAGAACATATGGATGGAGGCAGATTTCCCTAACGCCACAATTCGTTCCACATATTTTTAGCTTAGAAGTCAAGGAACCTAGATACAAGTTCAACAGTTAACTGCCTTCTGACTGTGTTAAAGTCTTTTAATCTAGCTGTGCCCCAATTCCCTCATCGCTGTAAGCAACAAGTTTAGAATGATATCTGTACATCAGATGACCGCATAAACCAATGGTTCTCCACCCATGAGTAACTGCGGAGAAGGAGGCCATGGCTTTCATACCTGAGAAGGACATATGGGAGGTGATAGTGCTGGAGGCAGTAATCTCTCTGGGGGCAGGCCAGAGGTGGGGGAGGGGGAGGCAGAGGGCATGAAATGTGTCCTGGAGCCACGAGGCAGGGGGAACCAAGGTTACCAGGGACAGAAAACAGAAGTAACAGGCCTGTGGGAGTCATGTTTCCCACACTCCTGCTAGGGTCTGCGGGAGTCTCAGCTATCATCTCTAATCAGGATATCAAGGGGAGGAACTGCAGAAGAAAGATAAAGCAGTAGAACATGAGGCTAGAAGGGAGGCTGCAGGAAGGGAGCAAAGGAAGGTGAACAGTGAAAAGAAATCACTTCTGTAGATCTAGTTCCTTAGTGATTTGCAAGACCAGAGCATAAGAAAGAAGAGTGAAAGTAAGAAAGGCAAAGGCGAGGGGACTTCTGGAAGAGAAGGCCATGAAGAGTGTCTTGAGGGAGCTGCACTTCAAAGAGAACAAGAGCAGCTGCTTAGCGAGGACTATGAGATGGAAGCCATTAGTATCATGTGAATTCAAAGAAAACACAGATTAATAGCAGATGATATACAGACGAGCTCTTACCATTTTGCCAAGAACTGATAATTTGTTATAATTCAAATATGAGAAAGAGATGTTACATGAGACCCTCAAACTGAAGAAGTTAGCTTAATTACGAATTTGGGCGAGAGTGTCTAAGTCACATTATGAACATTCTGATGAGTTTATTAATCAGATATCAGATGCAGAGTTATTTTCTTTAGGAATAAGCAGTGAAGATAGAGAAATTGCATCTTGATTGAATAGACTGTACTATGAAAACTGAACGGAAGTGCAGGAGAGATTGAGATTTTTATTGGGTGGGAGAAAGACAAACCAGAGCAAGGGGCTAAGGGACAAATTCACTGGCAGATGTTGTCTAGTACAGTGCCTGCATCATAGTGGAAACATAATAAAAGTTTTTTGACTCACCTTCTCAACATAGAAAATTGAATAGTTTATGGCACTTAATTTGGTATGGCTCCCATTCTGTCTCATTTCTGGAATCACCAACAGACATGACCCTGTTCTCTATAGAGAGCCAGAGCTCTAAAAGAGATGTACAGTGGCAGCGGCAGGCACTAGAAGACAGAAAGTGAGGGGCACAACCTGAAAAGTGGGGAAGCAATCAGTATTCAAAGGGCAGGTGGCACAGAGAGGCCACGATCAGAGTGCCCTGAGTGCAAGAAGATGGGCACTAGGATCTCAACACTGTACCAACAAGTAATAGATGTTCTGGCTCTGGAGTCAAAAATAAAAAAAGGGTATGATATGAGCTAGGCAAGGCCCCAGTCTGGACAGGCACATGTTCAGACAAAGATTTGAGCTTTAGAGAATGGTCTATTAGCCGGAAGAAGACAGTTGCAATAATGAAAACTGTTCCAATGTCAGAAGTGGACAAGCAGGAGAGCTTTATGCTCAGTCTAACAGTGTTGAACTAAATGTATTTCAACCCCTCCTTTTAAAGCCAGAATAGTCTTTTAAGGCACATGTAAAACTCAGCTTGCAGGTTGCAGTCAGCTGGTACAAGCTGTGGAAAGTTCACTCTAAAATTCTAGGAAATAGGCAGGTCCTGATAAAGTGTATTTTAATGCTTTTGATAGAATCTTCATAAATGACTCCTTGGAAGTATGGGGAATATAGCTTATCTTTGACAATGGCAAAACATAGTATTATCAATGCAAAGCACAATATGGTTTCAGTTGGTTTTAGAGATAAGAGGGCAGCAAGAGATTGCCAGTAAGTCAGGCTGGAAATTGAGTTGCTAACACAGTAAGAGTACAAACCAAAAAAATATAAGAAATTTTTTAAGTTTTTTGCTAATCTCACTAGGATGGACACCTGGATGACTTTGTACACAATGCGGGACAAATAACTATACTTTGGAAAATATCCATGAGCTTAAAACTCAAAGCAAACAAAGGAAGGCCTCTCCTAGGTACTTAGTGGATACAATTTCTCAGCAACAGAAGCTGTGAGAGATGGGTTACTGTGGGAGGATCAGGTAGGGAAAGGACTGGGGAGGAAAAGTAGAGGACCCTGTCAGAGCTAGCAGAACCTTGAGATGCAATCAGCTGTTCAATAGGGTTCACTTCCCAATGGCAAACGGCCAGGCATAGCATTCCATTCAGTTAAGTTATGAAGGAGAGCTCTCCTGCTGTTGACTCCAAATGATGGAAACTTTTCTGCTTTAGGGTTTAGGGGTCAGCACCAGCCTAACTTTAAGCTACTACCGCAAACTTGGTGACGGTACCTTGGTGACTCTCCCATCTGATGACGCCACACACTGTGACCTCTTCTCCTCGATGATGGACGTGTGAATCTAACATAAGGACCGCTAAGCTCTGGCAGGAACACAGGGGCAGGGCAGGGCAATGGGGCAAGGAGGCAGCTCAGAAGCAGATGCAATGGCGTTGCATGTTCAAAACCTTAAATTGATTGTTAGATTCATGGTTTTAAAGTTTTTATGCTTCATAACTTATATGTAACATTCACATTTTTTGCATGATTCAAATATAAAATAAAAGGGAATAGAAAGGGGTTGGAGAGTGTACATGTGGACTTAGTGATAATAAAATACCAAAGCAGAGAAAACAATTACGTATAAACAGGATCCTGCATTTTCCAAGGTAGCCTCAGTTTCCACCTATGGTCTCAGCGTCATTATTAATAAACATTGCCCCATTTCACTCTCAAAAGTCTCCCATTTGAGCACAATTCCTACCCCCTAAGGACGGTGATCATGATAGATATCACTCTCATGATGAGGATATGTTATTAGGCATAGCTGCCTTTATGACATAGAGGTTATCTGGGTGAACACTACTTAATCAAGTGAGCCCTTATAACGGACAGGGCTCCTTAAGAAAAGAGAGATTGCACGTGTGACAGGGATAAGAAGCAAGGGAGTTTTTTCCTTCCTCGCAAGACAGAGGGAGCCATGGGACAAGAAATATAGTCAGAAACTAGTTGAGAACAGCCCCTGGCTGATAGCCAATAAGGAAATTGGGACTTCAGTCCTAAAACCACAAGGAACTGAATTCTGCCACCACCATGTACCTTGGAAAGGAACTCTGAGCTCCAGATGAGATTACAGCATTAGCCGTCACCTTGATTTCCACCTTGGAAGACTGGAAGTACACTAAGCTTAGATTTCTGACCTAGAAAACTGTAGGCTAATAATCCAGCTGGGTTTTTGATAATTTGTCACATAGCAATTGACCGCTCATACAGTTACCCTAGAAACACCTGGAGATTCAGATTTTAGTTTCAAACTGTATGATATAAAAAAAAATAGTAAAAAAGAAATATTCAGTTAAAAAAGCACAGATTTCAGGCTTATGATCAATCAAGTTGCTAAGGTTATAGTACTGTTTCTGGCAAAATAGGATATACAGGGAGCAAGGGCCTTTCCAAGAACTGCAAATTCTTAGAGCAAAGCTGGTTATAGACAGCAAA
The DNA here is from genome assembly GCA_004026665.1 of Murina feae. Classification (NCBI taxonomy): domain Eukaryota; kingdom Metazoa; phylum Chordata; class Mammalia; order Chiroptera; family Vespertilionidae; genus Murina; species Murina feae. The sequence goes on along the minus strand of PVJC01023322.1, from coordinate 15,920 downwards.
AATGCTTTACTTGCTAAGTTTGACATTTCAGGTTTGTGCTTTGTGGTTTGTGTGTTTAGCAAGAAATATTTCCATTTGAGCAAATAAAAATTCCAAGTTAACCATACATTCAACCTGTGATAATCCTATCTAATAAAATAGTAATATGCAAATTAACCATCATGCCCTCACTCAGTCACTCCGTCAGAAAGATGGCTGCAGCCATGGAGCTGGAGAGAGCAGGAGGATTGTGTTGCCCCTGGCGATGGAGGAAGTCAAACTTCCCCCCTGCCCTGGCCGGCCCTGAGCTCTCAAGGCTACAAAGTTTCAATTATAGAAGATAAATAAATCCCAGATACCTGCTTCCAGCCCAGATACATGGCCAGCCTGTAAATGGCCCTCAGCCCCTCATCTAGGCTGGTCACACCCCCATGGGGTGAGGGGCCCCACTGGGGGCTTGGCTAGCCTGCAAACAGCCATCAGCCCCTCTCCCAGGCTGGCCAGGCACCCCAACAGGATCCCCCACCCTGATCCGGGACACCCTTCAGGGCAAATTAGCAGGGCCCCACCCATGCACCAGGCCTCTATCCTATATAATAAAAGGGTAATATGCAAATTGACCCTAACAGCAGAACCACTGGGAATGACTGGTCACTATGACACACACTGACCACCAGAGACAGATGCTCAATCTAGGAGCTGCCCCCTGGTGGTCAGTGCACTCCCACAGGAGGAGCTCTGCTCAGCCACAAGCCAGGCTGCTGGCTGCCAGCACAACAGTTGTGGCAGGAGCCTCTCTCGCCTCCTCAGCAGCGCTAAGGATGTCTGATTGCAGCTTAAGTCTGCTCCCCACTGGCAAGTGGACATCCCCCCAAGGGCTCCTGGGCTGCCAGAAGATGTCTGACTGCCAACTTTGGCCTGATCCCCCAGGGAGTGGGCCTAAGCCAGCAGGTGGACATCCCCTGAGGGATCCCAGACTGCGAGAGAGCATAGGCCGGGCTGAGGAACCCACCCAAGTGTACAAATTTTTGTGCTCTGGGCCTCTAGTTTAATATATAACAAAATAAAGTTATAGTTTGATGGCATAAGTACAATATATAAGAGTTTGTGTTATAAAATATGGTTATATTTATATGCATGTTTAGATATCTCACTATAAGGATATAACTAAGACATTAAAGGGGGTGACCTCTGTTAAAACAATCCTGAAAACATAGTCCCACCATTTAAATACTTCTTCAGGTTTGCTCTCTAGTTGCATGAGTAAGGCAGTCATTCAAAATGAGAAGTAAAAATGTCATGTGGTAAGTGTAAGATGAGATAGAAACCACGTATTAGAGGAACAAAGACAAAAGAAATATTTAAATTTACCTTTAGAACTCCAGGAAAATTTTAAGAACAGGTGTGTTTGACTGCATCTTTAAGATGATGTTTCCACTATTAATTGCTATCAAATAAACACCCACAATAAAATGATTACTATTTTAAGCCACTAGGCTTTGGGGTTGTTTTATAATAATAAACTAGAGGCCTGGTGCACGAAATTGGTGCACTCGGGGAGGTCCCTCAGCCTGGCCTGTGCCCTCTCGCAGTCCGGGAGCCCACCATCACAATTGTGCTCGCCAGCCATGAGCCTGGCTTCTGGCTGAGCAGCGCTCCCAACTGTGGGAGCATGCTGACCACCAGAGGGCAGCTCCTGTATTAAGCATCTGCTGCCTGGTGGTCAGTTGCACATCATAGTGACTGGTTGTTCTGCTGTTGGGCGAAACTGGCTCTCCAACATCCCCTGAGGGGCCCCAGATTGTGAGAGGGCATAGCCCAGGCCAAGGGACCCCACCGATGCACAACTGTGGCTGGGGAGGGATGTGAGAGGTTGGTTATCCAGGGAGAGACTGTGAAAGGGCTCCAGGGCATGTCTGGCCCTATTTACTCAATCCTGATTGGCCAGGCCCCAGCAGCAAGCTAACCTATCATTTGGAGTGCTGCCCCCTGGTGGTCAATGGATGTCATAGTGAAAGGTTGAGTGGCCTTAAGATATCATTAGCATATTACGCTTTGAGGAGTTGAATGATCGACTGGACAACCAGACACTTAGCATAATAGGCTTTTATTATATAGGATAATTGGAACATCATGATTAAGGATACAGCTTAAATCTCCCTGCTCTTAATCAAATTTCTGGAGTGATGAGGTTATTTCAGTTGTGCCTTTCATTCTCTTTTCTCCTCACCACTTGGTTTATATCACTTTTGTAGTATTTGTCAGGTTTGCTCTTCTAGTTGCATGAGGAAGAGCAAACCTCATGCAGACATTCAAAAAGAGAAATAAAAAGCCATGTGTAAGTGCAAGATGAGGTAGGAACCACTTCAGTGGTTATTTCTCCTTTGAGTCACTGACTAACTCATAGGACTATGAGACCCTCAAAGACAGGAACTGTCTCATATATCACCTAAGCCACCGAAAATAACATATATAATAGATCCTTAGTAAGTGCTCAGTATATTGAAATATAAGCTACATTAATGAATAAATTGGAGAAAAGACAGAAACATTAATTCGATTGTGGTCTTGAAATGGCCATTGCTTTTGCTTTCAGAGGTTTTCCTCACTGGTCCTCCCTTCCATCTATAAGCTGTTCCATTGCGTTAGACACACAAAACAAGGCAAGTCCATTTATAAACCATCTGTGGTCACAGGTTGGGAATGAAAAGTTGGGATGAACTTAGCTGAGTTTACCAGATTTTCTGCAGCTATTAGAAACTTGAGTGGCAACAGTACCACTGAGGGTTATTAGAGACTAGTTATCTTATTCAGCTCTCCAGTTTATAGTCCAGCACAATTATCCTGTAAAGGCCCAAATAACAAACATTCTCAGCTTTGCAGGCAATGGTCTTTGTCATTATAATTCTATCAATAAGGCATGAAAGCAGCCATAGACAAGACATAAATAAGTGTGTATTGGTGAGGGGCACCCATTTCAATAAAACTTTACCAGTGGACACAAATTCTAACTTCATATAATTTTATGTGCCACAAAGTAGTATTCTTTTGATTTTTTCCCAACCATTCAAAAATTAAACCAAACAAAATATTCTTAGCTTGCAGGTTGCATGAAACAGGTTGGTGACTGGCATGGGGAGCTAAGTTTTCAGACTACAAATCCAGAGAGAAGCTCCATTAGGTCCTGCTGCCAAGCCTACCAAACTGCCTGACCCTCATCCCAGAGCGCAGATTTCCAGAAACCCCCTGATTAGGTGAGCATTCGAGTCATCTTTCAACTAATTCTTTTACTTGCTTATTTTTTGTTTATAGATTATTTATTTATTTGAGTTAACCAGATTTTTTTGGTATATAAGTTTGCCCAAAGGACACCAATGTGTCTTCCATTTACCAATGGTAAGATTTTACAATTAACTTTATGGCAAGAAAATAACTATAAAAGTGCAGTAAGAAAATAATTTTCCTAATTTCAAAGAAACCTGTATCTCAAGATACAGTGTATGAAAACAGCTTGAAGAACACACTTCACTATTTATTTTGCTGTATTGCTTAACTATAAGAATACTGAAAGTAGCAACTCTGTCTAATAACTTCTACCCCTAAGGTGTCAAAAAAATGTTGAATGGATATATTTTGGAAGTAGAAGCTTTGATTTAAAAATGAAATAAAAATCTCCTGAGTGAGATTTTATTTTTTTAAATATATTTTTATTGATTTCAGAGAGGAAGGGAGAGGAGAGAGAGATAGAAACATCAATGATGAGAGCAAATCATTGATTAGCTGCCTCCTGCATGCCTCCTACTGGAGATCAAACCCGCAACTCAGTCATGTGCCCTCGACCAGAATCAAACCTGGGACCCTTCAGTCTGTAGGCTGACGCTCTATTCACTAAGCCAAACCAGCTAGGGCAAGTGAGACTTCTAAATAAGATTGTCAGAGCAAGCCTTCAGGATAAACACATTGACTAATTCCTATGCTACTTTATATAACTCTATTTTGAAAAGTAATTCTAAACAACAAATGTAATACTGCCTTTATCACCACGCTAAGTAACTAAACAAAATGTGTTTTTAGTCAACTTGGTTTGGGGCTGCGTTAATGAAAACACCTGCACAATTCAGTCAAGCATTTGACAATTTGATCTCACGGCTCCACTATTTACTTATATACAGACCAGGAATAAGGCCTGGTAAACACTAGCCACTAACCAAAGGGCATGAGAATCCACCCTATTAATATGGCATCTCCCCAAACCAGTGTGCATATCCGTCCACCCACACACTGGTGTTCTGGGTAGGAGAGTGTTTAACAGTACCACCCAAAAGAATGACATCAATGCTTCTGCATATCTGTGGGAACCATGAACTGGTTATGATTATTAGAATTACCTTTAATATTTTAATATCTAATTGTATGAACCCCCTCATCTGGTAACTGCACACCATGTACATGACAAATGTCAAGGCTGCTTAGCACTGACTAATGCCCTGTGTGTGATTTGCTGTGAGTTACATATGGGTGATCTGATGTTTAAACCTTTCATTTCTTCTGTCACTGATTTGAAGTCAAAACCAAACAATGAAAGGCCATTAGAAACATGATGGAGACTTGAGGATACCCAATTATTTTAGGTCGATTCTCTGCCTCTATTAGATTCCAGGATTTGTTTTCCATTTGTGATATTTTTATACCCATGACTCATCTATTCTAATACTTTCACATAAACAGATTTTGTCTCTTGGAGGCTATGAATTATACCCCCTGCTTCAATTTTCCCAAGGGCCCCTAACTTGGTCCATCCTTTCCTCCATAGCTTTACTGCCATAGGGATGGCAGAAGCTAGGGCAACATTCCAATGCTTTAACTTTAATTACAAAATGTATGTATTTCTGGGTACACACACACACACACACACACACACACACACACACACATGTACCTTTAAGAAAAATAATATTAAGCCCTAGCTGGTTTGGCTCAGTGGATGGGGCGTCAGCCTGCGGACTGAAAGGTCCCAGGTTCGATTCCAGTCAAGGGCATGTACCTTGGTTGCGGACACATCCCCAGTAGGAGGTGTGCAGGAGGCAGCTGATCGATGTTTCTCTCTCATCGATGTTTCTAACTCTCTATCCCTCTCCCTTTCTGTCTGTAAAAAATCAATAAAATATATTAAAAAAAAAAGAAAAATAAAATTAAGCTTCTCTGAAAGATTATTTAAATCTAATATGCCTTTTGAGAAACTTTGCCCTACTATCCATCTACCTCTCTATCTTACTACATCTCTTGAATTCAAAATAACATTTCCTACTTAATTCATTTATTTGTGTTTATTTGTATTAAAATAGTCTGTGTTTCTACCTTTCAGAAGACATTTTTTATTCATATTATGGGTTGAGTTAGAGTTGCCCACATAGTTTTTGCTCCTTGGTGAAAAAATAAAAATGGTTCAGCTTTCCATAGGAAGGGCAACCCAGCTAAGAATCTTAACACAAATAGCACTAGACCAGACCCCACACCTCAGTAATTTTTACCAGCTTTCCTCTCTCTCACTGACTCTTGCTTCAGCTGATTTCAGCATGCCCCACACTGAACAAACTGTCAGCAACAGCATTTCCCCTGCGCACCTGCCCCTCTTTTAGGTTCACTGAGATGACATGGATGGGTCTGGATCTTTGAATCCTTCCTGTTCCTCATGTCTCATATCCAAAAAAGTCACTAAGCTCCATGGACTCTAAATATCTAACAAATCCTTCCACCTCTTCATCACCACTGCCAACAGCCTAGACCAGGGCTCCACAGGACCCTCCTAAACTTCCTCCACACGGCCTCTGCTGACTCAGGCTCTTCTCCCTCCAACTGGTTCTTCATGATGTGAGCACAGTGAGCTTTCTCAAGTGCTTCTCATTATTCCACAGATGATAAGCTTTCAAAGGCTTTATATTACTCTTAGAATAACAGTCAAAGTCTTCAATAAAACTGACTGTGTCAGCGGCACTGTTGGCCTTCCTAGTCCCATGCAACCAAGTTCCCGCCAACTAATGGTACTCTCAATATACCGTAAATGCTCTACCCTCTGCTTCTAGTGGCCCCACTATAGTTCACTCTCTGCCATTGAATCCTACTGTAACCTTTCTCTTACCCATCTATCCTTTCTTAATATAAATGGCTTGTGCTCTAAGCAGACTCCCCTGCCCATGTTGGGTAACTTTTAAGCACTTGGTATTGCTTCTTTTAGATCACTTGTTACTCCTTCTGAGTATTTTTGTATAAAAAATAAAAAATAAAAAACCCTGCTCCCTGGAGTCCCTCCACCACCCCTGCCCATGGAAAGCTTTGTGAAGCTAAGACATGGTTTAAAAGTAAACACATAGTTTACTTAGTCTCTTGTACTGGAACAGTGTCTGGCCAAAGGATAAAGAACAATAAATAACTATGCACTGAGTCTCTCAGGGCTCCATAGAATGACAGGACACAGCTGCAAAAAGTCAGCCAGGGAAATGTGAAGGGGATTCATCAGCAAATTTGAAATCTCAATATATTTTGGGAAGAAAGCAAGGAAAGAAAAATATGTCCTCTGATGAAACAGAAGGGAGAAAATTGCATCCCAGAATATGCTGTGAGATGCTGCATCTGAGGTCAGAGTACATGTCCACTGGAACCCAGGAGAAAATTCCACCTCGAAGTCAACTGATATGATAGAGGGATATAGAGGGAGGGGCTGGCTGAACATACTAGAAGGAACTGTTGGTTCAGCTCCATTTCATTGTCAGAGCAGCAAGCAGAGCACTATTTATCCCCAGGCAAAAGAGCAAATGTCTTTTCTATTGATGAATTGCTTAAACGTGAGGGAAACTCTGACTTCTAGAATTGGCATTGGTACCCCAGATTTATATGTGAGGCTCACAACCTGAAAGCTCTCATCCCCTCCTCTCACCCAAAATAGAAGCTAGCAATAGGCGTAATTCACCCAGCAATCAAGGGTTTCCCATCCATCATTCCTCCTCTCACGTGCCCTATTAGGAAACAGAGCAGAGGAACTCCAGAACCACCTGGAAAAATCAGCCTGATGCTTCACCTTTCAATGTAAATGGACAGCTAAGAACTTTAAATGGGAGGCAGTTAGAAAGATGAAATTTTCTAAAAAAAATGGATAATTGGTCTCAAAAGAATCATAAAAACTCAGAAAATAAAAGGAAAATATTAAATTTCTTAATGACTTTCTTATAGATACATAAGAAAATTTTGCATTTGAAAACAAGATTGAGAAGTTGCAAAAAAAAACAACACCAAAAGAATCAAAAGAAAACAAGAGAAACCTCTTAGAAATTAAAATATGTAACTGATAAACAACTAGAAAGTATGTGGTGGAAAGTATTTGTCTTTTGCAATGTCTCAAAATACATTTCAAAAGACAAAAAAAGTTGATAATATTAGAGAAAAATATATAAGGTAGAGAATCAATTTAAAAGATTCAGTAACTAACAATAAATTTATAAAAAGGAATTTGAGAGAATGAAATTATAAAAACGCATATAAAAACATACAAGGACTCACTCACTGAGTAACTAACATGTGTGCTAAATTTATAAAATAGCTACATGTATATACAATCTTGTAAAATTTTAGAATGTTAGGAAAAAGAAAAAATCTTAAATGTTTCCAAAGAAAGAAAACATGTTGCATACAAAACAAACATAAAACTAGAGGAAGGGTTAAATTCTGCTTCTACAACTCAAATATAGGGGAGACAAAGAGCTTTGGGTTCTCAATGATGTAGATTAGATAGAGGGCTTAGAAATATGAAAACTTATACATGCAATACTACGATGCATAAAAAGAAGGAATTCTTACCATTTGCAACAGCATGGATGGAAATGGAGAGCATTATGCTAAGCGAAATAAGCCAGTCAGAGAAAGATAAATATCACAGGATCTCACTCATTCTGGAATATAATGAACAACATAAACTGATGAATAAAAGCAGATCCAGAGACAGAGAAGCATCAATCAGACCATCAAACCTCAGAGGGGAGGTAGGGGAGGGTGGGAATAAGGGGAGAGATCAACCAAAGGACTTGTATGCATGCATATAAGCCTAACCAATGGACACAGACATAGGGGAGGGGGAAGGATGGTGAGGGCATGAGTGGGGGGTTGGGGGGCAGTGGGGGGATAAGGACACATATGTAATACCTTAATCAATAAAGAAAAAATAAATTAAAAAAAGATAAAGGTAACTCAAAGTTTTCTGCTTTAAGTGAGTCACTTTGTTGGAAATATTCAGTAATTTTAGTTACAAATAATCCTGTCAGGCTCTTTCTCAGCTCCCAGGGGTTCTTTCCACTCACCTATCTTCTTCCAAATAAGTTATCTGCAGACTGGAATCACTAGGTTTCACATCAATAACCCTTTCCCAGGGTGAATCAGCTTTGGGTAGACTAGACCAAAACAACATGAGAAACCATATACCATTACCCTTTGACTTATACAACCCATTGGTTCAAGGATAGATTCACAGATGAGTCTGTAAAAGATTGGACACACTTAGGGAGAAATTATCCAGAGGTTCCTTGTGAAAAGTAGCCTTGCTCTTAGGAGAGAGGGGGTGGGGGTGGGGGTGGGGGGAGAGTGGTTCTCTTTCTCTGGCCATTAGCTTACAGGCATAGGAAGCTCATTGTCTGCAGCCAATGAGCTACTAGCTGGGGATGAAGTCAATACACAGAGAACAGAACCAAGAGTATTATGGTGAAAGAGACCAGAAGCCACCCTGAAGCCCAAGTTGTATATGAAGGTTTCAATATTCATACAAGTTTCTTTATTTTTGAAACCAGTTTGAGTTTGGTGTTTTATTAGTGGCTGAGCAGCTGCAGGGTTCTCAGGAGGAAGAAAATTTTCTTGTCAGTTGAGTTGTTTCTTCCCCCAGGCCATGATCCTTCCTGTGTTGGTGTCTACTGGAGCCTGATTGGATGTCATTCATTAAGGGTCCTCCTATCCCAGCCCATGATCTCTACATTCCTCACTCTCTGCAGTTACCACCCTAGTTTTCTTCAAAACAACTGGATTCACGCAAGACTTCTTATCCTCCCAAAGTACAACAAAAATGTTTATACCTAACCAACTACATGCAGACCCGAGACAATTTAGAGTGGTGTCCTAGGTCCTTCTATCTAGACACCCTTATTACTGAGGCTACTCCATTGTTCCCATGCTATGTTGGAGAAAATATTTGAAAAATTCAATATGGAAAAATTCAATGCAGAAACATGCTATCAGAGCTTTCTCTTCTCTCTTCTCTCTTTTATTTAGTTTTGCTCTTTGCCCATGATACTATAACTCAAATGGTTCTACACTTCCAATTGATAAAAACATTACCCTAAAACATATTATTTTTTGCTGTAGTTTATCCTCAAACTCTTAGCTCTAAGGATATCCAAACTTTGCTCTGGTGATGTAAATAAAAACTTCTGGAATTTAAAAATCCTTTCTTTTTCTTCAGTAAGCTTAGGCTTCCAAGGTAATTTTCTTATCATAAACTGAAAAAGTATAATTTGGGACTCAAATTGAACAAACATTACTATTTTGTAGACTGAATTGCCCTCCCTCCAAAGAAATTAAAAAGCCACTGAGTCATGGAACAAGAAGGAACAGGGATTATCCAGAGACATATATTAGTTTAATAACTCAAAAATATTATTCTGTTGCATTGGCATAAGTTTTCTCATTAGCAACACTGAATGATAAAAGACAATCAACAATTCTATTTTTTTAAGGGAAGTTATTTGAACCTATAATTCTATACCCAATAACCTGATCATCAACTGGAAAGCAGAATAAAAAATTGTAAATATATTGAGTAAAAAGTTTGCCTCCCTTTCACTTTAGTTTGAATATTCTAAACTCCTTGATAATCAGACCATTATCCATGAATTAGTGTAACACATAGGGATACTAGAGAGCACAGAATCTAATCTAATAAAAGAGTAATATTGAAATTGACCATTTCTCCGGGACACCTCAGCCACGCCCACCATCCAATCAGAGCGGCTGTATGCAAATTAACCCAGCCAAGGTGGAGGCTGGGACTTACAGAGCTAGAGTAAACAGGAGGCTTCCATTGCACCAGGAGTAAACTGTCTGCCTAGGCTGGCTGGGCCTCTCTCTGCTCACGGCAACATAGTTGCAATAATAGAAGCCACGGAGCTGAAGCAAACAGCAAGCTTCTGTTGCACCGGCGATGGAGGAAACTGCCTGCCTAGGCAAGTTGAACCTCTACTAAGGCAATATTCTTTCAATTATAGAAGCCAAGGAGCTGAAGCCAACAGGAGGCTTCATTACCTGCCTAGGCCTCAGCTTAAAACAACAATTTCAATTATAGAAGATAAATAAACCCCAGAAACCTGTTTCCAGCCAGACTTGCTAGGACATTGGGTCAATGGGAGCTATGGGCAGCCTGAAAGCCTGAAAACAGCCCTCAGCCCAGCACCCAGGCTGCCCAGGCACCCCAGTAGAGACTCTAACCCTGAAGGGACTGTGGGAAGCCTGAAAACAGCCCTCAGCCCCTCACCCAGGCTGGCCACACCCCAAAGGAGTGAGGGTCCACACTGGGGGGCTTAGCCAGCCTGCAAACAGCCATCAGCCCCTCACCCAGGCTGGCCAGGCATGCCAGCAGGTGGATATCCCTCGAGGGGTCCCAGACTGTGAGAGGGCACAGGCCAGGCTGAGGGACCTCTCAAGTGCACAATTTTTTGTGCACCAGGCCCGTAGTACTTCGTATAACTGTAAAAAAATATTGTGTGAATAATATGTATAATTAAAGCTAATGTATTCTATCCCTAAACATCTTTTTCCTGACCACCTTCAGTATTACTTTTGCTAAAACAATACAACAAATGTATTAAGATTGTGTCCATGGTACAGAGTTTGGCAATTTTTAGTGTACGGGTTATACAGTAAAGATAGAAGGTATTGATGAAATTCAAATTCACTGAAGCAAATGGGAATTAAAGTGGGGAGATCAATCCCTAGAGAGCTAACCTCACCTTGGGAAATGGTATTATGTGTTTTGTATGATGTACACTTTTTAATGTCATATTTTCCCTTAAACTATTATGTGTATAGGTATACATATGTATTAAAGAAAAGTCATGAATGAATACAAAAAATATAGTTAGAGGGCATGGGTTAACACATACTTTATCTTTAGGTATAATTACATGGAAGTATCTATCAAAGATTTATGGAATATCAAAAAAAAGAAGAAAAACGAGCTAACAATACCTTTTTAAAAGTCAAGCTTATACTGAGCATTTGATTCTATGCAGCTTTCAGACTGATAAAGTGTGTGTCCTTTCCAGTTCAGGTTTAGAGTCTATTCACATTTTTTCAATGAAGATACAATTACAAAGCTCAGCTTATTCTAAAAGAAAAATGAGATTATTCTTTTATGCTGCAGTAGACTATTAGACGGATCCATCCTAGCTTAATAAATCAAACGATAAATTACCACAATAAAAACATCTATGATAGAAGGAATTTGACAGGCTCTATTTATTGGCTAAAATATTTTGCTAACAAATTCCATAAGTTCATTGTATTTAAAAAACCTATAAAGATGCAAGGAAGAAAAATTATGTGCGAGAAGTATAGATGGCCCTAATATTTACAGTAGCCAGATTATTTAATAGCTTAAACAAAGGGTATTTGTGAATGTTTCAAAAGATAATCAAAAAAGAAATGCTGAAATCATGCAATGTATTGCTGGGTTTGTTAGTTTGTTTTCCTCTAGGGGAACAGCTGTTGGAAAATGTACTGTAAAAAGTAGCACCAATCAATTGATGCAGAAAAAGCATTTGACAAAATTAAACACACTTTCCTGATAAAAACTCTCATCAAAGTGGGAATAGAGAGATCATACCTCAACACAATAAAAGCATTATATGACATACCCACAGCCAACATCATACTCAACGGGCAAAAACTAAAACCATGTTCCCTAAGAACAGAAACAAGATAGAGATTCCCACTTCTACCACTCCCATTTGACATAGTACTGGAATTACTAATCATAGCGATCAGACAAGAAGAAATAAAAGACACCCAAATTGGAAAAGAAGTAAAACTGTCATTATTCACAGATGGCATGATATTGTACATAGAAAACTCTAGAGACTCCATCAAAAAAACTACTAGACTTAATGAATGAATTTGGCAATGTAGCAGGATACAAAATTAACACCCAGAAATCTATGGCTTTTTATACACCAATAATTAACTCACAGAAAGAGAAACTAAAAAAACAATGCCATTTGCCATTACAACAAGAAAAAATTAAGATACCTAGGAATAAACTTAAGGAAGTAAAAGACCTGTACTCAGAAAACCCACAGGCCACATGACTCATATATTTGGCCCATCTCAGCCTTTGAGTTTGACATGTTTGATCTATACCATGGAATACTAAGCTGCTCTGAAAAAAGAAGGAACTCTTACCATTTGTATAAACATGGATAGACCCGGAGAGCATTATGCTAAGTGAAATAAGCCAGTCAGAGAAAATATCACATGATCTCACTCATTTGTGGAATATAATGAACAACATAAACTGATGAACAAAAATAGAGCCAGAGTCATAGAAGCATCAAACAGACCGTCAAACTTCAGAGAGAAGGCAGGGGAGGGGAGGAGATCAACCAAAGGGCTTGTATGCATGCATATGAGCATAACCAATGGACATAGACACTAGGGGGTTGAGGGTATGTGCTGGGGGTGGGAGCAGCTGGGGAGAGGTCAATGGGGGGAAAAAGAGACTTATGTAATACTTTAAGCAATAAAGAATTTAAATTTTTTTTAAAAAGTAATACCAATCGTAGCTAAAGTATCAATCATAGAATAATTATGTTATATATTAAATATTATACAAAATATGTCATATTGTTTCACTATTAGTTGAACATTCCGTTAATGAAAGTTTTCAATAAAAGCTTTCAAAAACAAACAAAATAATTATTTAATCTGATTTTAGGATTATTTAAACTAAAATGTATGTTTAATCTCATTGTACCAAGAATATTAGAGGAATATTCTTACTATCTTTCAAAAAAACTGTGATAAAGAGAAATAATAAAGATAAAATACCTGGAACAAAGAAATGAGAATTAAAAAAAATATTTAAAATGTCAAAAAGTAATTTTATAAGTAACAAGTTATTGTACTGAAAAATTAGCCCAATTTCAAATATCATATATAGTCTAAAAATATAAAAACCTTCTTATCTAGAAACACAACTAATAGCATTCAGTATCATTCCTGTTTTCATTACTAATACATTGTTAACTTTTGTAGGCCTTTGGTTCTTAAATTGTTTAAAATGAGGAGAGGAGAGGCTATTGCTACATCAGGTTTCTAGTCTGGCATGTAAGGTAAGGTGCTTAGACCTGACCACTCCATGCTGCCTACTAGTAAAAAGTTGGGGAAAAAATATTCTTGAATCATCAGAGAAGTGATTTCACAAGGCAAAATGCTGGCCCCAAACTGGAAAGATGGGTATATAGAGAGAATAAAAACCCAAAGCAAAAACCTACCCATAGAAACCTCCATGGGAATTTTTAGGAAAACCTAAACATAAATTGATACATTTCTGGAGGCCGCAGGGTGGACAAGTCTTCCAGTTAAAAACTGCAAGGCATAAGAGAACTTCCATACTTTTGTTTTACCTCCAGAAGCTCTAACAGGTCCTAACAGTGAATATCTAAGAAAAAACTCTCCTTATTCCTCCAGCAGCAGGAGGGAAAATAAACCATTTTGAAATACATCAGAGCATTCTCCTCTTCTTAATAAGGCCTGACCTCAAGAGAAATTATTTTACCAGAAACTATCTGATACAGTTTTATCAGAAGCTAACCTACCTGTGGAAAAGGAAATGCCCAACTCCAACGTATTCTAGCCATCTGAAAACCTAAGGAGGGGGGGACAATTGAGAAGCACTGATGAAGTTCGTAGTCCAGGGACACTGACTTAGGCAAGACTGAGATATAGTCATATAACTATATAGAAGTCCGGTGCACAAAATTTATGCACATGGGGGGCAGGGAGATGTGTGTCCCTCAACCTGGCCTGTGCCCTCTCACAGTCCAGGAGCCCTGCAATCAATTGCCCCAAAGAGGTAGGCCCTGCTCACCCTACCAGGGCTCTGCGATGGATTGCCCCCACAGAGGGAGGCCCCGCCTACCCACCACAGCCTGCTGGTCGGTGGCCTAGGTCTTCCTCTTTGGGGCAATCATGGAGCCCCCTAATTGATTGATTGTCCCATTGGCTGGTAGCCAGGCCTCCCTCTGCAGGGTGATCATGGGGCAATGGCTGGGCCCTGGACCAATTGCATCACACCTACCTGGCTGGCCTGGTGCCAGTGGGTGTCATAGCATGGTCATTCAGAAGGTCGTCCAGAAGGTCATTCAGCTGCCCAGTCTAATTAGCATATTAAACTTTTATTATTATAGATTTGCTTCCCCTCCTCCCTCTGTTCTGTGAAAGACATTGTCAAGAGAATGAAATGACAAGATACTGAGTGGGGTAAAATATTTACAGAAGAAATGCCTAATGAAGGATTGTTATCCAAAATATACAAACGACTCTTAAAATTCAACAAGAATTTTTAAGATATACAGTTGAAAGGCATACAGATGAAGAAGATACAAAAATGAAATATAAAAATAAAAAGATGTTTAAGCACATAAGATGTTTGACATCATATGTCATTAGGAAGTTGCAACTAAAAACAACAATGACATACCTCTGCATACCTATTAGGTAGCTGAAAACCAAAACACTGACAATACTGAATGAGGAGGAAGGTGTGGAGCAACAGAAACTCTCATTTACTGCTGGTGGGAATGCAAAACACTACAAACACTTTGGAAATTAGTTTGACAGTTTCTTACAAACCTAAACATACTCTTTCCATGTGATCTGGCAATCATGCTCCTTTGAAATATGTCTCTGTAAAAACCTGCAAATTAATGTTTATAGCAGCTTTATTCATAATTTCCAAAACTTGGAAGCAACCAAGATGTCCTTCGGTAGGTGAGTGGATAAATAAATGGTGGTAAATCCGGACAATGGGATATTACTCAGTGCTAAAACAAAATGAGATATCAAACTATGAAGAGAAATAGAAGAATTTTCAGTGCATACACTAAGTGAAAGATGCCAATCTGAGGAGTCTACATACATATAATTCCAACCATATGACATTCGGGGAAAGGCAAAACTATGAAAACAGTAAAAAATTCAGTGGTTTCAGGAGTTAGGTAAGAAGGAGGAATGAATAGGCAGATGACAGATGTTCTTAGGGCAGTGAAACTATTCTATATGCTGTTACAATGGTGGATACATGCCATTATATATTTGTCAAAAGCCCACAGAGTATACAAACCAGGAGTGAACCCTTATGTAAACTAGACTTCAGGCGGTAATGGTGTGGCCGTGTCGTCCCATCCATCCTAACAAATGCATCACTGTGGTGTGAATAAAGAAAGTGAGAGGTAGTTTTACAGGGGTGGAAATAGCATATACATAACTGCATTTCCTACTCAATTTTGGGGTGACTCTAAAACAACTCTAAGAAACATAGTTTATTAAGAAAATATTTTTCCAGTGCTACAGAAATTAATCAGGTCTTGACAATGTGCATATCATTCCCTAATCAGAAGTTAGGCAATGAGGAAAATGGACTCTTTATTGAGAAAAAAATTAAATAATATATTAGTAAAGCAAAGAATTTTCCCAGTTACTCTTCAAAAGAAATCTTTTATGAAATAACTAGGGGCCCGGTGCACAAAAATTTGTGCACTCGGGGTGGAGGGAGTCCCTCAGCCCGGCCTGTGCCCTCTCACAGTCTGGGACCCCTCAGTGGATGTCCTATGATGGCCCCAGTCTGCCAGGCG